>JAFLJL010002384.1:22500-26665 GCA_018398815.1 Conus ventricosus | reverse complement strand
GTTGACGGAAAACACATACAAACTCTTTAGTATTACCAACCCCTTGATTCAACCAAACAAATCCAAATCCGTATTCAAATAGACAAAGGCGAACTTTGGACACCCAGTTACTTTTGCCTTTAGCATCTAAGTCATACAACATATTGTACGCCTTACGAGGAATTCTAAAGTCTTCCATTTGTAACAGTTTCAGCCAGTAGCGGATACATCTGACAGCAGAGGTAATGTAAATGGGAAATCGATTAGTCTCACCGTAAATTAGATCATTTGGAGTCCGTCTGTCTACACCAAGAAACCTTTTCAGAGCAAACATTTGAACAGATTCACAATAGATAGCCGCTTTTTCTAGTCCCCATAGCTCAGAGCCGCACTGTACAATCGGTTGAACCTGAGAATCAAATAGCTTTATAAACAACATGAATGAAGAATTATTAAGAGCATGTAACTTTTTCATGATACAAAGCACAACATTTTTCGCTTTACTTGAAAGGTCTTTGCATGCGCCAACAAAACTCAAACGTGTTGAGAATAATATTCCTAAATATTTATAAGCATTGACAACTGGCATAGGAGTACCATCGTATACCCACCTTTCCCTTACACTTAAATAACCACCTTTACGAAATACTATGATATTGCTTTTTTCCAGTTGACTTTCAACTGCAATGAACTAGCGGCACGGTGCAAGCTATTCAATTGTGTTTGCAACCCTATAACAGTTTCAGACATCAAAACAACATCATCGACCAACAGAAGGATAAACAATTCAAAAGCGTCGAGCGATAATAAAGCACCATGTTTACCATTGTTGATTACATCAAGAGCTAACTCATTAATAAACAAAGAAAATAAGATAGGGCTGCATGCATCTCCCTGCTTGACTCCTCTAGAACAATTAATATAGTCAGTAAGTTTTGCTCCACAACGGACTCTGGTTCTTACTCTATCATACATACTTCTAATACATCTATGGAGTTTACCTTTAATACCATTTTTTGTCAAAATGGGCCAGAGGGGATTTCTATTAATGGAGTCAAACGCTTTTTGGAAATCAATAAAAGCTACGTATAACTTCCTATTGTTAGAAAACGGCTTCTGCACAAGTGCAAGCAATGTAAACATGTGATCAATAGTTGAGTAACCCTTCTTAAAGCCTGCTTGATAATCACCTGTGATATAACTTTCCTCCACCCATTCTTGCAGTCGATTATTAATAATTGTCCCAAAGATTTTACTACTAATATCACTAATAGAGATCCCTCTGTAATTGTTGGGGTTATTAACGTCGCCCTTTTTAAAAATTGGCAATATAACTGATTCAGTCCAGTTTTCTGGAAACGTCCCTTTATCAAATAATATATTAAACAATTTCAGAAAGAATTGCATTACCTGATCAGAAGCATGTTTAAATAGTTCACCAATAATGCCGTCAGGGCCAGCCGCCTTGCGATTTTTCAATTTCTACACGCTAATACTACTTCGTCTTGTGTAATTGGTCAATTCATATAACTATCATTGTTGACATCAAGTGTTTGGTCAACACACACACGTCACTAACGTCAGACTCAAGTAGAGCCTGGAAATGTTGAAACCATGTTTCAATACTGATGTTATTCCTGGCTGTTTTCTTTTGAAAGAAATCCTCTGAATAGAGAGAGAAGAGAGAGGAGAAGAGAGAGAGAGAGAGAGAGAGAGATTTTGAGGTTGAGAGAGAAAGTTTTGTTTTGTTTTGGTGGAGTGGGTGCGTGTGTGACTGTAATGGATGGAGGGGGTATAGAAGGTAAGGCAGTAGAAAGCACAGACGAGGAAGGGAGTGGGCGCATAAACGGTGCAGTGGAAGGAAAATGAACAGAAGAAGTGGGCAACGGGGGTAGAAAAAAGGAAGGGGGAAACAAACAAGAAGGAGGTGGGGCACACATTACACACACACACACACACACACATACACACACACACACACACACACACACACACACACATACACACACACACACACACACACACACACACACACACACACACACACACACACACACACACACACGAGCGCGCGTGCGCGCACACACGCACATGCACACACACATACACCACACACACACACACACACACACACAACACACACACACACACACACAACACACACACACAACACACACACACACACACACACACACACACACACACACACACACACACACACACACACACGCTGCTGTTTACACGAGGAATACGAAGGCTTAGAGAGAGAGAGAGAGAGAGAGAGAGAGAGAGAGAGAGAGAGAGAGAGAGAGAGAGAGAGAGGGTGGTGGGGGTGTGGGGTGAGGGGTGATATGGATGGGGTGAAAATGTAATGAAAGATATGCATTGAAAGATATGCATTGTGAGAGGGAGGACTGGCCGGAAGCTGGTAAGTTGATGGGTAGATGGGAGGGAATGGAAAGTGAAAGGCTGGGTATGTGTCGGTTAAGGGAGTGAGAGGCAAAGGGACTGTACACGGTGTTTCAATGAGACACAATAAGTAATAATCAACTTGCGATTTAAATTAAATCACGCGGTTGAAATCTGTATTCGTATTCAGACCTCAGAAATTATCTTGATATTCCATTGTCACCCGATTTCAGACATAAGCAATCTAATTTCATTATCTGTTATGTGATTTGAAAACATTTCCAAGCATTCATGGGGTTGTTGAACATGTTGACGCCCTTCAGGACCTTGGACTTTGGTCTGTCCAATATGGCGCACTTCCTTCCAACATTCATGGTGCAAGGTGTTGATGTGGTGTGAAACTACACTTTTGAACATTTTCCAGCTTGATATCAGACTTGTAATTTGTCTCAGTTTGAGTTGTTTGTTGTTGGTGTTGTTCGTGAAACCACGTACACTGCATTAGTGTGAAAGTAATTAGCTTATACATATACACATGAGGCTCTATGACCATCCACCAATGAATCAAGCTTTCCTAATTCATTGTCAGCTTCAATTTTGGAGCATTTAGCAACAATGTGTAGAGAGTTGTGGAAGAGAATATCAACCAGAGAGATTTTGAAACTCCAACAATGTAACGAAGTTCAAATCATGTTTAAAAGAAAAAAAAATCAATCTCCTCAGACTGAGATACGTGATTGTTCTTCCTTCATTTTCATTGTCTTGAATGCTATTGGTCGTGCCTGAAGAAGACCAAAGAGGTCGAAACATGTCGTCTTTTGTCTTGTAATTTGTTTGTTTCTTTCGTTCAGCAGTTTTTACCCTTTTAAGTTCCTTTGAATTTCCGCCTACAGTCACATCAATTTCATACTAATTCAGGTCATGCTGTTTGTAGTCCTGCTAATCACGGATGGCCATGTCAGGGCTGTCACGTCGTCGACGTTAATTCCGTACGCAGCTGTGTTAAACACACACACACACACACACACACACACACACACACACACACACACACACACACACACACACCACACCACCAACAACAACAACAACAACAACAACAACAACAACAACACAACAAGCAATGAAGGAAATCAACAAACGAGATTGTATTTGCAAAACGCGCACATGGTAACGCCCAGAGAGTCTGGAATCCCCAAAGCCGCCGTGATGAGAACCAGGCAGACGGTGGATGACATGCCCACGGCACCGGGGCTGTGTAACAATGAGATGATCCCCTAGCCAGGCTAATCCTCACTGACAATCACGAAGCCATGAAATGTTTGAAGTGACCGTGAGTCCGCGTTTGCCTTATCTGTTGGCGCACGCTATTTCAGTTGCTGTTGAGAAGCGAAGTCTTCGATGTTTTGTTACACTTTCAGAAAGGCCATGGATATTGCAAGGACCTTGTGCAGATTATACAACACCTATTAGCATCTGACTACACTGTCACTTTTTCATGTGTAGGAAACACATCTGTGGGAGGTTTAAGTTCTTGAAGTATTCAAACCAGAATAAGGTCAACAGTTTTTTTCATAACAGTATCTGCTAGAGTATATCCTCATCTGTGGTTTCTCTTTATTCTTCTTTTCTTCACCTTTTAATGGCTGCTCTGCATTGGGGTGCCATTGGATTCTGTTGAACGTTTGGTGGTGTGAATATCACATAATATTAGTTGGCACATGCCCATTAAATGTCACGGAGGAATGTTGACACAGTTGGCGGTATCTCACTGATG
>JAFLJL010002384.1:0-10000 GCA_018398815.1 Conus ventricosus | reverse complement strand
AGAGTTTCCGATGGTTTTAAATGATTTTCCATTTTCGGATATGGAAATTAACATAAGCTTGCCGAAATCCACACACGCACGCACGCACGCACGCACGCACGCACGCACGCACGCACGCACGCACGCACGCACGCACGCACGCACGCACACACACACACACACACACACACACACACACACACACACGGAGACAGCAAAAATGAAATTCAGGGCGCACAAATATTGTGGAATGCTCAACTATACGTTTCAAATTATCTTTTTATGTGGATTCAATGCTGGCAACATTTCTATGACATCAGGAAGTGAGTTCCTTCCAGTCTAGTCCAGCGAAAAACTAGGGTAAGAAAAATAAAAGACGTTCGCCATTGCTTTTATAAATGGGAAATGCTCGTCCAAGCCCTTCGACAAAGATTCTGGTTTACAACCACTCTCCATTGTTAGGTATTTTCCTCCAGGTTTCCCTTTTCTGACACTTTCAGGCTTCCTTTGGATGGAGTTTACCAACAGGATGTATGGCGAAGAAGGTGGTAACCATGAAATACTGTGGGCAAAAGCAGGGTTATACTTTGTGTGTCAGGTGCGTGCCTTGATGGATCTAATATTCATTCATATTTCTTCGAAACAGGTTTAATGTGGGTGTCTCGTCTGATTCTATTAAGAACATTAATCGTAACAATGATGATAATGATAAATTCTGGTAAAGTAATGATGATAATGATGATTAAAAACAACAACCAAGAACAACAACAACAACAGCAACAACAACAACAGCAACAACACTATTACTACTACTACCACCACCACTACTACTACTACTACTACTACTACTACTACTACTACTACTACTACTACTACTACTACTACTAACTTTTCCTGGAGATGATGATGATGATGATGATGATGATGATGATGATGATGATGATGATGATGATGATGATGATGGTGGTGGTGATGATGATGATGATGATGATGATGATGATGATGATGATGATGATGATGATGATGCTGATGATGATAATGATGATGATGATGATGATGATGATGATGATGATGATGATGATGATGATGATGATGGTGATGATGGTGATGGTGATGATGGTGATGATGATAGCAAGTCGCACAGCCCATGCTGGGCACGAAACATGGGCAATGGCATACCCATACCTATGGTAGAATTTTGCATCAGATCTCAAAGCCACACAAACAAAAACCAAAGCAGAAGCAAAAGTAAAGAAGAAATTCAAGAATACAATAAAACAAAGCAAAACACCCCCCCCCCCCAAAAAAAAAAAAAAAAAAAAAAAAAAAAAACACACGAGAACACGAGACTCAATCCATGCTCCCATGGTAAAGAGAACGTGTATTACCTATGGCGCTCAACGCCGCCTTTTCTGTGAGAGTAAACCGATAATTTTACATTAACAGAGATGCATAGGCCGTATATTATTCATCAGTATATGTATAGTGTTGTGTAACATTGACAAATAGTAACATTACTTTTTTCTGTTGCCCCTGTTATTGAAACAATAATTTGATTTTTAAAAAAACACGTTATACATCCATGCACGAAATTATGGTCTCTGGATAAAAAAAAACCCAGCACTCTGCCCCAAAGTACCTGCTTTTAAAATAAGGAATCTTTATGTCTACGAACAACAAGTATGAAACTAACGTCCTTAAAGTGTTTGTGATGTCGTTTTTCTGAATAGGATTACAACGTTTGCTGTTTGTCAGTGAATCATTTGTATTCCAGATTATCACTAGGCCTAATGACGGAGGAATCGGCAGGCAACAAAACTGGGCGAAGCTGGTTCGGGAGCAATTGCTACGCATGTTCCCATCCAGACAAATCATCCTCACTCACTTGTTAAATATGCAAACACCTCAGGTCAAAGACCATTGGAGATTTTTTTTTTAACCGTGAGATGACAATTCTTTGAAACAAGGTCGAGCGGGGAAAGACGAGGGAGGGAGGGAGGGGGGACGCGCATTAAAATGAACAATTCATATGAACAGGTTCAAGGTCAGCAACCTTGAAATCAATCCCTGTGACCTGGTGGGGAGACCTGGACTCCCACCGTGCAGACTGCGGCCTGGTGGATGTTTGCCTTGTTGGTCCCACCGTGCAGTCTGCGGCCTGGTGGATGTTTGCCTTGTTGGTCCCACCGTGCAGTCTGCGGCCTGGTGGATGTTTGCCTTGTTGGTCCCACCGTGCAGACTGCGGCCTGGTGGATGTTTGCCTTGTTGGTCCCACCGTGCAGACTGCGGCCTGGTGGATGTTTGCCTTGTTGGTCCCACCGTGCAGACTGCGGCCTGGTGCATGTTTGCCTTGTTGACTCTCGCCAAAGAACGAGGGGTAGATTTGAACATGGTTGAAAATTCAGTTTGTCACAAATCTCTCTCTCTCTCTCTCTCTCTCTCTCTCTCTCTCTCTCTCTCTCTCTCTCTCTCTCTCTCTCGCATATGGATGCTTGCACGATTTTGTCGTTTGCTTGTTTGGGAAATACTGTTCGTTCATTGAATGTTCTTTCCTTTATTGATTCGCCGCATTTCCCAGTATCATTGTCACTTAATATGCCGGATGGTGTTGCTAGTTCACAAAGTGCACATGATAAAAAATGGATTGATAAACTGATTTGGGATCACAGTAAGGAAGACTTATTTATTGATGTTTTAAGTTCCGCAGATCTGCAACATAGGTGCGGGAATGCTTTTTCTCTTTTGGACGGCAACATTAATCAGGCATTAAAATTATTTACTGAGGTGTTGTTAAAGGCAAGTGAATGTATGCAAAAACGGGTTTTGGTCAGAGGGGACCTGCGTGAAGCACTTTGGTTTGATACCGACTGTGATGTGGCAAAGCTCAGTGCTAGACATTTGCTAGCAATATCCAGGAGAACTAAGGATAATGATGACAGAGCAAAATATGTTGAAGCTCGTAAAACATACAAGAATTTACTAAAGAAAAAGAAAACATGCTATAAACGTGACAAAGCCAGACGTCTGGCATCCCTGCATAATAATAGTAAACTGTTTTGGAAGGAACTGAAACAGGAGAGTGGAAAAAAGAAAACTGGTATTTCAAAAGATATAACGACGGATCAGTGGTGTACACATTTCCAACAAGTGTTCAGTAGTGAGGTTAGATCAGACAATAATAGACAGGGTGGAGAAAGTCAAGAGGAGAGATTTATTGACTGCAGCGAGCTGAACCGGGTCATTTCCGAGCAGGAAGTGTCTGACGCTATAAGAAATTAAAACAGGGTAAAGCCTGTGGGGTGGATAATATTTTAGCAGAAATGCTAAAACTGGCGGATAAAGTAGCTATTCATTTCTTAACGAAACTGTTCAACATTCTGTTTGACCAGGGGAGTTATCCAGACCAATGGACAAAGGGAATTATTGTACCTATCTTCAAAAAAGGGGACTATAACTTAGCTGATAATTATAGGGGTGTGTCTCTGCTGAGCTTAATCAGTAAATGTTATACATCAATTTTGAACAAGAGACTCGTTGAATGGGTGGATAAACATAGCAGGATTACAGAGTCCCAGGCTGGATTCAGGCGTGGATACTCCACAACAGATCACATTTTTACTCTCAATTCAATTGTCGAAAAACATTTGTCAAAGAAGGGTGGTAAACTTTACGTTTGTTTCGTTGATCTGAGGAAAGCGTTTGACTCGGTTCAACGACAACCCCTTTTCAGCATTTTGACTAAAATTGGAATCCATGGAAAATTTCTTATTGCTATTCATGCTATGTACAAATCTGTTTTGTCTTGTGTACGTACTGAAGATGGATTATCCGAGTTTTTTGACTGCCCAGTGGGCCTTAGACAGGGATGTATGTTAAGCCCGATTTTATTTTCGCTATATGTAAATGAAATAGCAGCAGCTGTGGATAGCAAAGGTGTTCATGGTATTCAAATCTTGCCTGGATTATCGGAACTTTATCTCCTCTTGTTCGCAGATGACATCGTATTATTATCCAGCACTGCTATTGGTTTACAAAATCAAATTAATACGTTGAACAGTGCTTGCAAAAACCTATTTTTGACTGTAAATACGGATAAGACGAAAGTCATGGTGTTTCGAAAAGGCGGATTTTTAGGGAAAAAAGAAAACTGGAATCTTGATGGAAATCCATTAGAGGTAGTAAACGAGTATAATTATCTGGGATACGTTTTTACAACAAAAATGAGTATAAAGAAAGGAGTAGATGCTCTTGCAGTGAAGGGTAAGAGAGCATGTGTTGACTGTGTAAAACATATAACAAAGTTGAATGACATTTCCAAAGCCTGTTTCTTTCGAATCTTTGATGCTCAGGTGCAGCCCATTCTCTTGTATGCCTCAGAAATGTGGGGGCTTCAAAGGCTTGATAATATAGAAAAAATACATTCTTTTGCCTGTAAACGTTTTTTGAATGTACCTCTTCGAGTGCCAAACAAATTTGTCTATGGAGAAACTGAACGCTACCCCTTGTACATAAACAGTGCAGTCAGATGTATACGTTATTGGCTCAAATTATTGAAAATGGATTCATACAGATTACCCAGACAAGCATACTTAATGCTTTTTAATTTAGATGAAAATGGCAAAAAATGTTGGGTAACTTTAGTTAAAAACATTCTGTGCAGTCTCGGATTTGGATATGTATGGTTGCAACAAGGTGTGGGCTGTGAGCAGACTTTTGTATCATCGTTCAAACAGAGAATGAAAGATATATATAGACAAGAATGGGATGAATCTGTAATGGTTAAGAAAATATACCAAAGATATAGTTTGTTTAAAACGAGCTTTGAAAGTGAACGCTATTTCGAATTCATTGATATAAAATGTTTTCGAGATTGCTTGATAAAGCTACGTCTTGGTTTGCTGCCGATCAATGGATCCTTCTTCAGAAGAATGTTTCAGAAAAATGGAAATTTTATGTGTGCAGTTTGCAATGAGCTTGAAGACGAAGATCATTTTGTTAACAAGTGTGTTCTTTACAAGAATTTAAGAGTGAAATATTTGATTATGAGACAGCAGCCGTATGTCAGTTTATTAAGAAATGGCTCTGTTAGTAATATTCGCAAGCTTAGCGTATACCTTTTTAATGCATTGAAGCTAAGACGGGCTTACAACGAAAATCTGGATGCATTGTGAAATCTATAACTTTATGTTTTATGTTAGACCCCATTCTAGGGGCTGGAGGCCTGAAGAATTAAATTTTTGTTCTTGTTCTTGTTCTTGTTCTCTCTTCTCTCTCTCTCTCTCTCTCTCTCTCTCTCTCTCTCTCTCTCTCTCTGTGCCTGCCTGCTTGTCTGTCTGTCTGTCTGTCTGTCTGTCTGTCTGTCTCTCTCTCTCTCTCTCAAACACACACATAATCACACATCACACACACACGCACACACACACACACACACACACACACACACACACACACACACACACACACACACATACACACACACACACACACATACACACACACACGCACGCACACACACACACACACACACACACACACACACACACACACACACACATACACACACACACACACACACACACACACACACACACACACACACACACACACACTTACACGCACGCACGTACTCACATTAAATGAACATTTCACTAGTCTTGCAATACCTATTTGTTGTCTTCTGTTTACTGTCCAGTCGCATAAGAGGATCCTTTTAAACGTGAGTTCTTCTACTCCTTGAGCCAGAAGTAAATATAATGTTGTTTCCAGAACAGTCACAGCTAAGGCATATATCAGGAAGGGAACCGGTCAGCCGACCAGAGTACTAGGTGATATGAAAGGTGCTCATGAAATACTATCAAGTTTACCAGGTAGGGTGGACACACATTTTCCATTTTTACATTTACCCCCACACTGAATCTGATTTTCTGTGCATGGGGGCAATATTATGAAAGACCATTGACATCGTTTCAGTTTTAGATACTTCAGGATCCTGAGTCTCTCAGAGGTTTGGTTTGTACACATGAAAAAAAAAAACGAAAACGAAAAAGAGGTCGGCCAAAGAACACCTGGCGCAGGGACCTGGAAGCAGACATCAGGAACATGGGGATGACTTGGCACAAGCTGGAGAAAAGAGCCCAGGACAGAGATGCCTGGAAGTTCTTGGTTGGCGGCCTGTACCCCAGGAGGGGGTAATAGGCGATGATGATGATGATGATGATGATGATGATGATGATGAATGATGATGATGATGATGAAAAACGATTGTGTAATCAAATGCTGATAGGCATTGTATGTTCTACACAAGATCCATGTCCTTTCTTACTGTGAAACTAGACATCGAAGTACTCCACCAACAAGATGTTAAATAGCGTGCATCAACAGGTAAGTGAAACGCTGATCGTTCCATTTCAAACACTTCATGGCTACGTGATTGCCATTGAGGATTAGCCTGGCTAGGGGATCATCTCATTGTTAAACAGCCACTGGTGCCGTAGACATGTCATCCCCCAATCTGCTTGGTTCCAATCACGGCAAGTTTGGGGATTCAATACTCTCGGTGCGTTACGCTGTGCATGTTTTGCAAAAAAAAAAAAAGAAAGCTGGTTTCTAGTGTGCCGTTCTCTCTGTCATTTTACATTGTGTGCGTTTTGGAGGGGAAAAAAGGTGATGTATTGTGTTCCATTATGTATTGTGTTCTATCTAAATATATTCAGTTTAATAAGATTATTTTTTTTCTTATTAGACTGAATATATTTAGATAGAGTATGTTGCTTGCTTTTAATGATGATGTTGATGATGCTCACTTTTGAATTTTAGGTTCCATGTTGTAAAGAGAGTGGATGTGTTCTGTAGTTGCGTACGCACATGCATTTGTACGTGTGTGTGTGTGTGTGTGTGTGTGTGTGTGTGTGTGTGTGTGTGTGTGTGTGTGTGTGTGTGTGTGTGTGTGAGATGGAGGGGGGGCGGCGGCGGGTGTGGTGTGTGTGTGTGTGTGTGTGTGTGTGTGTGTGTGTGTGTGTGTGTGCGTGCGTGCGTGCGTGTGTGTGTGTGTGTGTGTGTGTGTGTGGTGTGTGTGTGTGTGTGTGTGTGTGTGTGTGTGGAAAGAGTGTTTGTGCTTGCATGAAGATATTTTACTGATGGGATTGATTTACTATGGATTCTCACACAGGCAGTTTACACCTTGAGTGTGTGTGTATGTGTGTGTATGTGTGTGTGTGCGCGTGCGTGCGTGCGTGCGTGCGTGTGTGTGTGTGTGTGTGTGTGTGTGTGTGTGTGTGTGTGTGTGTGTGTGTGTGTGTTGTCCTGGTATATGGTTGCTGTGCTGTCGAAAATGAATTTTCCATCCTTTGGACAAATAAAGATTGTTTTATCCTGTTATCCATTGTTTCCTTCCATGTCTTCAAACACAACAGTTTATGGAATTGGCGTCGCCGGAATGACGGCTCTGATGTGGCTCTCTGTGACTGGCAGCACTATAAAGAACATGATCTGAAGTGGGTTACCTTGGAGCAGCAAATAATCTCTGAGTGCGTTACCCTTGGGGCACCAAATAATCTCTGGTTGATAATCTTTGTTAAACAAATTGTTGCTGAATGTCCAAAAAGTGTCTTGTGGGTGCTATCTTTCAATCTTTTTAAATGTTGCTGTTGAATGCTCAAAACATTCTTTGATTGATACCCTCTTTCAAAACACATGAAAAAAAATAATACAACTAGAATTACTTGAAAACATTAACACCTTGATGCTGAATACTGTTGCTACTGAAACACAAACAACATCGACAAGTGTGATCATAGTAATGATAATGATAATGTTAATAATGATGTTAACAACAAAGCAACAACAACAACAATAATATAATGATATAATGATTACAACAACAATAATAACAATGATAATAATACAATGTTATCGACATAATCGTCACCATCATAATTGTAATGATAGGATGAGGAAGTAGAACATAAAGCGATGAAAAAAGGAGAATGATCAGGGATGGATAAGATAGGGTGGGAGGTGTGTGTTCGTTGTTCTTTAATTTAATGTCTATCCACTTTACAGTGATCTTAGACAAAAACAAGAGACAAACAGGCAGACAAACAAACAAAGACAAAACAGAAAAAACACATGTAAAAGGGGCCGGTGTGTGTGTGTGTGTGTGGGGGGGGGGGGGGGGGGGGGGGGGGGGGGGGGGGGGGGGAAGGGGGCATTCATGTGTGTGTTGTTTCAAAAATGTCATTAAAAGTGCATGGAGTGTGGACGTAGTGTAGTATACTAATCTTTGCATGCATAGTCTATTTAATTAATGAGATACCAATAAGTGACTATCACTTTAGCCCCATTCTAATCTACCGGCATAACGGTAAACTGCTTTAGCCTGGATTCTCATATCTGAACATTTTTAAAGAAACAAACCATTTTTAACCATTGAAATAAAAAATTAAAAAAATCAAACAATAACTCGAGAATCAAAGTAAATGTCCAACTGGACTCTTAACAATTGCCCTAACAACTTCTACAGCCTTCGCTTCGTTCCAAAAATGTCCCAAAAATTCACAATTGATGGGTTCAAACTTAATAACCAAGTAGGTAAATATTTTTTAGTATTTCTGCAAAAGAAGATGACATGGAATAGTGTAATATTTTGGCCACAAATGCAAGTGACATTTTTACAATTATTTTGTTTTGTATGCATCAAGTCTGAGTCTAAATATCAGACTCTTCAAAAGTCGTTCCTGGTGGAGATTGTGTCCCGTTTTTATATATTACGAGCTTCTTAAAGAATGTTCCCTTGTTGTTCTTTATTATGTTTAGACACTCTTTTTGTCTTCCTATCACCGAATCCCATGATGCTTTACCTAAAAGGCTATTAATTTCCTTTCGTGTAGTTTCCGGTAAAACTACGGAATTTGAGATGCGCATGCGCAGTTCCGCCATAACGCGTTTGCTGACCGCCATACGAAACACGCAGAAGATACAAGCCCAAGCACAAAATCGAAAAGCTTTCTTAAATCAGGTGATATTTTTCCTTTTATTTTAAAAGTTTTTTGGCTTAAATCCAATATAATTGTAGACTACACGTATTTGATGAAAAAAGCGCCCACAGGGCGAAATTATCAAATAATAATGGAGGTGGAGTTGGACGCGAATCCGATGTTCGTCAGTGGGTTTGACTCGGAACCAGACGAATGCCAGCTATTGGGGGACGCTCCCAGTGTTGAAGACAAACAAAGTAAACGAAACTGGCACAGTTACGTTTCAAGGGAAGAATGGGAACGACTGAAGGAGCAAATGAACAGCTACTTCAACATTTGAAGTCCATGAGTGAAGATCGAAAACGAAAACGAAAACGGTCGCACTCAGAGGAAAAAACCCGCGTCTGACGCGGGCAAAGGGGGGAAAAAGAATCAACAATTAACAAAGAAGAAAAAGAACAAAAACATAGCCAAAACACACAGGGGCAAAAAGAGGAATGACGAAAATGTTGATGATGTGATGATGATGTATCCAGACATACAAATGGAAAAACTGCTGGCAAAAAATGCAGTTGATGATGATGATGGCCTCATTTCTCAGTTGACAGTGAGGAAGAATCTGCTCTGGAGCAGATAAAACAAGAGTATGAGCAAGAATCAGATGTTGGCCCGCAATTTCAGATCAAATGGCAGGTATTTTGACCACAATGTTAAAAGGGAAAATGGATGAGAGCAAGATGATCAAAAGTTGGAAGACCACAAACGGCCAGAAAACTGCCAGTCACTTGTTGTCCAAGAGTCAACAGTGAGTGTGGTCCATCATGGACTACAACAGCAAAACAGCTGACCTAACTTTTCAAAGATCCAGAAAAGTTTACTGAGAGCTACATTTGCCTTGCAAAAGCCTGTGACACCTTGGCAGCAGAGGGAAAAAGCATAGTCAAACTGTCCAGCAGATTTCAGACGCAATGGGCTTTGAAACTTTTCGAAAGAAGATCCCAAAAATAAAGAGTAAAATTTAACTGAGAGACACATTTGGGGCAAAA
>JAFLJL010002383.1:0-42809 GCA_018398815.1 Conus ventricosus | reverse complement strand
TGCTCGCAGGTTGAAAAGGGTTGCTTCCCGTTCCTTATCGGGCCTTGGCATTGCGGTCTTATCCCTTGGCACAAACAGATTGGGCGTTGAATAACCCAGAGTCAGTTTGCTGTTATGACTGGAGACAGTGGAGGCTTGAGGAGGGGGACAGTGATCAGGTTGATAGCATCAGAAGAGCGAGATGATTTATCAAAGGGAGAGAACCGGGCACGGCTAATGGCGGCGATCTTCCTCTGCTTTCTTCTCCCTCAGAGAATGTAAATATGTGAGTTTAAGCTCACCCATCTTATTTTGCACGAAAACCCCCTTTTTCACATACAAATCGCGCCCATCACATATCAGTTTTGGCCAAAATTAACACCTGTTTTACAATTAAAATTAACGCGCCAAAACCTCTAAAATTGACGTAATTAGCATATTAAAAATGGGGGGTCTGACGTGCTAGATAAGATAGGGTGATCGTGAACAAACATATTTACATTCTCTCCAGGGATATAAAAATCTAATGGTTCAATTAGCTATACTACTTCCAGCACTATTAACGCCCGCGGGACTGAGACCTCCCTACTTTTCTAATATGTTCTTCTACTTCCAGCACCATTAATAAATCAGAACAATCAACTGGCTTTCCCTCTTGATTAGCTATTTTTACATCCAATGAATTTGAAGACCCCTCAATTAATTCTTTAAATTCACTGTCTCCACCAACCCTATATAACTGATAATCGCAAAACCCCGCCTTAGTTGCTGGCAGTACTTGTAGAACTGTAGATGGATAGCCATTAAATAAGTTAGTATTTGTTTTTAACTGTTGTAAATGGACATACAACATTGGGTTCACAAGAAAATCAGATGGTTTATTACCTTTAAATTGCCAGATGTCTTCTCTTGTACTAAATCTATAAGCTTTGTCACTACTGTGAAAGCCCAAGATTTTAGCCAGCCCCCTAGGGAAAGTATACTCTCTTCTTTCTTCTAGTGGGAAATGTATAGTAATTCTAAGGTTTGCCTCGTTAATTGTTAACAATATGCCAAATTCGTTAAGTACTTCTTTTAAAGAACAAAAGTTGTAATAACCATCAGGTATTGTTATATGGCTTACTTGATTGCCTTGTTCGTCATTAACATTAATCCAATTATTTTGAACCCCTTCAGATATGTTAACCCACATAACTTTAAAGCCAATTTCTTTAAGGGCAACCCTACAACCCCCACGCCTATTGTCAATTGGGTACGTTAAGAACACACGCTCGTTTTGCTTGGTGATATAGATGTACATCTTTTTTATAACTATTTAAAAAATTAATTTTAAAAATGGAACCTTTTAAATATAATGAAAGTGCTACTTACAATGTAGGAGAGTTTTATAACCCCAAATCTCTAGACTTCAGCAATCTAACCATTGCAGTAGATGAATATAATGGCTTCCAAGTTAGACTTGTAAACCCGCTAACTAAATATTTAAATCCGCCAATAAAGAATGATAGAGTGCCATCAGCATGGTCATCTCGCCCTATGACGTTTTACCAGAATCAGTTAAATTTTGCCGTTTACTGCGCAAACTACTGGCTGCGGTGTTTCATATGCAAACCATTTTAAACCATCCTAATCTTTTAGTAAGGTCAGTATATAACTTTCATGTTTATTACCAGTACAGACGATTACTAACTGAACTACAAGTAGTCCTCCCTAACTACAATGCATTAATCCATTTAAAAGTCCAATGGACAATAATGCATATGAAAAAATCTGCATCGAATTTAACATAATCCTTCAACTGACTTTAGCCCAAAAGTTCTAGACCGCAAACATGGGTTAGGCACATTGTATTAGTGGTGGGGGGTGGGGGTGCATAAAGAGAATATAATTATGACCTGCCTGGCCACACCTCTTTCCAACCAAACCGCACAGTCGATTGGATCCCATAGAACAAAAACACCCTAATGCTTGGGCAACATTTATCTTAGACGAAAGTGAAGGCCTAACAATGCCAGAGTGCAAAACTTAATGCTCCATACGGACATACGTTTGGTGTCTATTAGGAGCACAAGCACAGACCAAGTCTAGCATACTAGACCAGTCTACATAGCTTTGATGCTAGAAAACAATTTTTTTAGCCAATTTAGAAGATGCTAGATAACTCTGCTGTTGAGTGCCTGCAGCCTACAAAGGTATCAAGACGTTCGTGGCACATGCTAGGTCAAGGTTGACTTTGTTGTGGTCAGATTAACTGGCTCCCTCTGACCTTAGACTACAGATTGGCAGATACAGAATTTTAACAATGAAATCCTCATAGCTGAGATGATCCAAACTTAGGGCACAATCAAGGTTTAAACACAAGGCCCGCCCCATCCATTTTAAAAAAAGTACCTTACCCTGAAGAAAGGCGATCTAGTTATAAGCTCCCCACAGCCAGAAAGCAGCCCAGAAAGCACTCCGTCCTGTTAATGTACCTCACACTGACAGTCACACTACGAAAAGACAGCCCTTGTTGTTTTTTAACTTTACTGATTAGCCATACTTTATTTCACTAAACATAAACCAGCAGCTGCCCCCCTAACCGTCCACAGATGTCATCCATACAAACCCGAAACTTTGCCTATAGTAACAAAACCAACTAACAACACTGCCTATTATGCCACATAGCATCAAGCGCCTTAGCGGCTAACTTTCTTTATAATAAGTTTGCTAGATGAGCAATTGTTTTCTAATCCAACAGCTGAGGTGTTTTGGAGGTGCTACTGCCCCGTTGGCGCAACTGCCGTTAAAGCAAAACGAGTGTAAGATAGCAAACCCAACAGCAGTTAATATACTAACTATTGTAATCCCCTGTTCCCTGAACAGAGTCCTTATTCTCTCAGCTAGCCTTACTGTTTTCATAAAGTATTCTGTTTTATATTCTCTTATTCTGCTTGTTGTGATGCTAGCTGCGCTCCTGTTAGTAGACAGCACCTGTCTAACCTGGCCCGCCCTTTTGTAGCATTAATCTGTATTTTTCTGCTGTATTCTACCTTTTTCTTCTTTCGCCCTAAATGTTAATCATCTGCATCACTGCGAGTTTATTATTTTCTTCTCTATCTCTCATCCCAGCTCGCCAAGTTTTGCTAAATTGTTTGTTAGTTCGCCCCTTATTTGTCCGTAGAGCCTCATATGCCCCAGATTTCACGCATAGCACTGGGGGAATCTTCAATTTGTTTTTACTGCGTTTTCCTCAATAAAACTCTTTCAATTTCTGCTATTAGTTCATCTGGCGTCGCTTTAATTCGTGAAGAGGTATGTTGTTGTATTTCAGATTGTGTTGGCAACTCTTGCCCCAAGTTCTGTAAAAAAACTAACACCTCAGCCTTAAATCGTCAATAAAGTTTAATTGCCTTTGGTCAACAACAGGGAGATCTCTAAGAATTGTGGCCCTGCTTAAAAACGAGTTGGTCGGGTTTTGAAGTAAGCCGTACACTCTTTCCTTTTTACCAGTTCTTACATACAAATGATTATTTTTATCTGTTGAAAAAATCAGAAACCCTAAGTGCTCCTTGCTGCTCTCGCCCCATATGTCCATATAATGATTCAATTTTATCTAGCAATCGTATTTGGCTTAACCCTACTCCCTGGCCTCTGCCGCTCCTTCAAGCTCTTCTTGCAATGAAGGACCCAGTTCTGTTTCATCTTCTTCTTTTTCAATAGGATCAATCGGTCAAATCTTCAGCCATATTTTTTATTTATTTCTTTTTTGTTTTTATAAAAAATGAACTCATACGGTTGTGACCTCGATCCATACAGAAAAAGAGAAGGAACCCCATGGCGTAAAAGGTATAATGCAGACTGTAATTAGTGTAAATACTCCATCAAGTTCAGCCTGGACAAGATTTAATAGTTATGTTCCCCGATCTTGGGGGCTGACGATTTATAATGCCAGGCACTGCTAAACTATCATTCAAAATAGATATACATCGGGAGACCCTAATGCTACTGTTGTTGCTAATTTAGGCAGGGCTATCGTTAATCATATAGTAATCAAACTGGAGGGTACAGAAGTCTTTTTACTAAACGAGGCAACATTTTTACCCTCTAAATTTTGATCTATGGCTACCTAAAAAAGAAAGAAAAGAGAAAAGTCTACAGGGAAAACAAAGCCCAAACGGTCTCAAGCACAGGCCCTTAAGCGAGGATGCAAAGAATGATGTTAAAGAGGGGGCAGTAAGCAGAAGCATTTGGCAACAGATTCTGCATCCCTCTAGATTTTGAACTGTTAAAGACGCATATGCCATATTACCAAGGCGCACTAAAAGAAAAACTTAGTTATGTTCTGACATTTAATCCTACAGTTCTGTTGTTCTGTCTGAAGACCCTTTAGCTAATACTCGGTTAGTGACATCTCTCCGAGTTTGATGTTTTACTAACCCCGGACTGGCAAGAACAATCTTAACCCAGTATAAAAGTAAAAAAGGTTATTTATTATTGAAAACGTTATACACTCCATTACAGAAAATAGAAAAAAGCGAGACACTCTCTGGAACATACATCTAAATCAGGTCTTAAGTCTTTAAAAGGAATTTTGTTATTATTTACTGAAGAACAACTCCTTTTCAGAAGGAATCAAAGCGTTTTATAATCCAAAAATTGAAAAGGTTGACTGTGTAATAAATGGCAAGTCTGATCGGTTTTATTCAGGGCGGGACTTTTACCCCCACCAAAAACTTTGATGAAATAAGAAAGTTGTTCGCTGGAGGTAGGCAAAAAGATCCGCAGTTGATCGTGTATGTAAAAAAACTTCGCTTTATGATGTAAGAATCGAAGACTACTTAATAAGTAAATATGGCTGTGGTTGGACTTTAGATCTACATTGACAACAGATTGTTTGGAAGTGGAGAAAGGATAGGACAAGATGGTATAAAAAAAATATTCGCAAGAAAGCAGACGGAAACGCCCAATACAAATGCATGTTTTTATGGTTTTGATGCTCATTAAAAATGAAGAAAACAGGTTAAAAGACGCGCTCATTAAAAGAGAAGAAATATTCTAATAAAAACAGATGGATAGCTTGAAGTTTATGCCAAAAGATCCGCATGTTCTCTTATCTGCGGGAAATTTCTGGGTGTGGAGAAAACTGTCTTTGTACTTGATTTGTTACAACAATATACAGGTTTCTTACGAACACATTGTTATATTTGCACAAAAATTAAGCACAAAGTTTTACAAAGAAAGGAATTTATTTGGGGGCAGACGAAAAATATATTTCTAGTTGATCCTAGTGACAAGCTGAGCGACTGTTTAGAACATTACTATAGACTATTTGAGGGGAATGAAACACTGTTTATTATTGATGACTTTCAGCTAACGAGACATTGTTAAAAAAGAAAAGCTCTGTTCCCAAAACTAGCCTTTAGTGGCCGCCACGCCTTATTTCTGTGTGGCTCTTAACTCAAAAATATAATGCTGTCTAAAAGACTTTCGATCGCAGTTAAAATCGGTTGTATTATTTTACACTAAGGACAAAGATAGTTTTGAAGAATGTTTAAGTGAAAATTATATAATAAGGGACAAAGATGAGCTAAAAAAAAATAAAAGAGCAGTTAGAAAATCTAAACACGCCCAAGCTAGCTTACGGGCTGACCCCCCAGTTTTAAACGTTTGTTTATTATAATTTGTTTAATATTTATGTTTATAAAAAATTTGTTTTATTATAATTTTTATATTATAAAAAAGAATGTCTCGAGGGCCAGAATTAAAAGCGGACTAGCTCCTAAATGCACTGCAGTAGAGCTAAAAGACCTAGCAGACACAACTGAGTTTGATCTAATAGGAGTACCAGGAAATGTTTATGGATTTGAGTACACAGATGATGGGGTTTACAAAAACAACAGAAATTGAAGACAAAAAACGACAGCAATATCCTAAACCCTAGAAGAGATAAGAAATTTAAGGGCAAAAACGATTTTGGCAAACATGAATCCAAACTTCATAAAAGAAGAGTATGTTGGGCGTTGACTTCCTGAAATTGCTTGGAATTTAAAGATTTGAACTACGAAGCCCTAATTTATACTATGATAAGAAAAACATTTTAGAAAAGCCTTAAATGCGGGACCATTCTGTAGCATGGTTCCAGGAATGCAACAGAAAAAAAAAACATATTGAAATAGCTTTGCAGGGTTTGAGATATGCTTAAAGAGAAAGAAGTCCTTAGCTGAAGTGAGGGAGTGACACTGTCGAGCTTGTAATATTACTCCAACGTACCGGCACTACCTAGCAAATGACGATGATTATTTTTCGCTTATTTGTTACTCTGGGGGAGGGGCGATATAGTTTGCCAGAACATAAGTTAATTAGAGTATACAAAATAAAGGCTGGAAAAACTTGGATGCTCCTTTAAGATCGGTTACTTTGCAAATTAATTTTTTGTTTAAAAACGGAGACGAAATACATCCTTAACATAAAGTCATCTGACAAGGTTACTATAATGGTTGACAAAGACAAATAACAGTACTCGACTTTATTTTCTTAAGCTATGTTACTTTATTGCGTTTTACTCTGTTAATGAAGTGCTGCAGAAAGGGTTAATAAAAAGATTAATTTAAAAATAATCTATTTAACAAAGGAGGTTCAACAGTTTAGGTTTAAGCAAATAACTGAACTTCAAAAGGAAAATAGAAGAGACTTGGATAAGTATGGGTTACTAGAATGACTATGCTAAAGCTTTTTAATTACTCTTCTTATGATAATTACTGGGCTCATCAGCTGTAGCTAGGTAAAGTGCTGGTTCTAGTGTTGCTGTTTTAGTCTACTGGGGGTGGGGGGCGCCAGCTCTTTAGCATTAGGGGGCCTTGGTTTAGGCTTAGGGCCTTTCTATGATTGTAAGTGCTGTTTTAAAAAATTAACTCCTAAATTTACAAAGACACTGCTATTGTAGGCCCTAGCATCAGCAAAACTTTGTTACATTAAGATTAAGAATAAGCAAATCATTACAGGATGAAAACATTAAGACGCAGCATTCAGAAGCTTATGGCTGCCGGGTGAGGATTACAGGCGCCAGAAATTTGAACTCAAAGGAGTGGAGAATGACTTTACTTACAGACAGGGTAAACACTGATGCGATTAAAAGGAACATTGAACACAAACCAATGATCGGTTTTTTAAACCCAAAATAGACAAAAAAATAAAGTGTAACAAAAATAAACAATTATTTTTTTTGTTTTGTAGCCACTGTGTTTGGCGGGAAACTTTCAGCTCTTCACGAACCAAACGATCTTTTGGGGTGGGGTTTTTTTTAGAACGATTGAGTTTCTCTTAAATTAATATACGGAGGGGTTGGTTTCATGATTCTTTCAACTTCATAAACGTCTATGTTTTAATTTTATCCATGTGGGATCTGATGGCTCTAATTCTAACATCACCTTCTGCTCTCAGGTGCATACAAGTATCTTTCTTTTAGTCCAAACGGCAAGAGTTTTTGAGTCCCCTGTACATCTTTCAGTATTGCTATTTTTTTTTTTTTAATTTGGATTGCCGTTTACTGGTTAAGACATGTTGTTTAAAATTCTTCATTGATCATGGCAGTAAGACTGCTGGCAATCTTCTAAACCATTCTGTGTTGCGTTCTTATCCATAATTCTCTGTAGATATTGATAGGTAAACAGACGTTCAGCTAGATTTCTTATTAAAGTTTGTTCTAGGGTTGCGTTCGATGGTTGATGGGGATCCCTCTCCGAAACTGTAACATGCGCTTTAAAAACAGTGGTTTACAGAAAGAACCTTTCATATCTGTTTCATCATCAAACTGAATCATCCTAGGTTAACTTTAATGGGACCCTCTGCATGTATATTTGTTTTTGTAAAGCCACAGCCACAGCAGTTGCGCTTTTATTGTTATATGGTTCAGCGTTTTGTATCTTGAAGCCATGTCAAACAACAGTCAGAGCCTATTAAACTTTTTTTTATTCTTATTTTGTCATGTGGAAGATACAGCAAAGTCCAACTGGGGGGTGACTTCATTTGGAATGGTTACAAATCTAGGCTTATTATTCTTTTGGGGGCAGGCAATATTTTTGGCCAAATGCTGTTTTGGAAAGCCAGTCTTTTGAAATCTGATTCAGACACTTAGCGGCTTTACTTAGTTTTTCAATAGCAGTTTTCCTTTCCAATAATCCTTTAGTGTGAATAATATATTTTGTATTGTCCATAAGAAGGACTGTATTTTAATGGTATTTTGAATTGTTTGTGCAAGAATATTGATTGCTCCATAGCACCCAATTAAAACCAATTTTGCTAATTTTTCTGTTTTCTGCTGGTTCATAAAAGTCAGGACAGTCTGGAGGTGGCGTTGTTTGAAACTTTTCTGTCACTAGTAATACTCATTCATTGCTCTTCAATGTCTGTAAAATGTGGGCTCTGCATGGCCTGATCCGTAACTTTTTCTTAATAAAGTTAAGTGGGCAATTCGTCTTTTCTCCCCCCCCTCAGCGTCTCTTGCCTTAGGTAAATTTCTATTGCTTTGTTATGACGTTCTCTCTTTCACCAGACCTCAAATTTTTATTTACTTAAAATATATTGCTTCAGAGAAGGAGCAAGCATTAACAATAGTCCTCCTACCACAATCATAACTACTCCTGCCATCTTTTTATAAATCAAATTTTCTTATGAATTTATCTTTCTATGAACTAATATTTTGGGATATCCCTGTTTACAGAAGTATTTTGACGCAATCCCCACAGTAATTACAACTATAACTTACCAAATCCTCAATGTCTGAATTTCCTAGTTCCGCCGGGCTTCATTTTAAAACATGTTTTTTGCTAGCCGCTATAGCCTATACTAAGGACCACTAATCACAGCAGAAGGTTAAATCTATTGATAATTTTTTTTCAGTCATCTTTTTATTAACTAAAAAAATAATTAAAATAATCATAATTTACGGAAGGCTGTTCTATGTGCTTTTTATTCAGATATAATCTTTTGTTGTTTGTTAAAGATAAAAATGAAGTTGCAAATAGTTTTGGGAATCTTTATCTTTCCATGTTGGGTGGTTTTATCCTAACGAACATTTTGACAAGGGTGATTGAATAAACTATTATCGGCCAAGATAGGCATGCATAATTAACCAACGTTAAAACTCATGGTTTTAAAGTATTATATTATTTTTTTATTGCTTTTTAAAAATGGATTGTGACGACCTATTAAAGTGTGAGGAGCAAGCAGACTACTCCAATAGACAACTGCCATTAAGAAAGATTATACTCTCTTGGCCGCGTGTGGAAAAACTAAACAGTATTTAGGCACTGATCTAAGTATTGAACAGATTCACACAATGTTAACTTCAGACGTTGAGAAGTACTCGTTAGGTACGAACCACAGCTAGGGTCTCAAAAATTGGTTAGATCGGTAGGACAGACTATGATCTAGTTTATATGCTAAAGTTAGTAAGTAGGATGGCGCGGATGATTCAGGAAGACCGATTTAAAAAATATCCCACTTTATATCACAAGATTCCGGTTTTAAACAGGTCCCTAGAAACTCTTTGGCATGTGACATGTATTACAGATTTGGGATGATGGCTATGTCTTTCACATGGGATTAATTACTTTATACATATTTTTTGTTCATATTAAATTTAATCGCAATAAAAAAAATGATCGATCAGGAGATGAAGGACGCCGCGGACCATCCGCAGGAGCAAGTGAATGCACCAAAGTGAATGTACCACAAGTGAATGTACCACATGTGAGTAGAGATTACTAAAACTATAAATCCTGGAAGGATTGAGGGCCGGGCGTAACTAGCTGGAATGAACAGGCTGAAAAAGCCAAACCAATCAGCAAAAAAAATATTGTTAGATAGCTAATACAACATCACCACCCAGCAACAACAACCAATTAACAAAAACACAATCACAAAAAAAACGATAAGATGTATTATTATGTACTGGCTGCTTGTTGTTGTTGGTGGGTGAGTTTTAGCATACAAATGGTCTAAACGAATACTTAGCAGCAAAGTTACAAACCCCCACAAGCCAGTAAAAGAAGAAGAAAAGACCAAGCTTCTGCAAAAAAAAAGCGCCAACCTCTGTTGTAGACCCATTTTTATGGAATAATTTTTAAGAACTAATTAAAGTACTAGTTATAGAACTAGTAAGTAAAGTTAAGTTAGTTATAATTAACATAAATCCAAACAAAAAACCATCACACACTAAAGTACTTTTTAAGTTAAGGCAAGTAAATTACAAGTAAAGTACAAAAAAAATAAGTTCTAGTTCAGGGATTCTTAAATAAGTACTAGTTAAGTTCTTAAGTTAAGTTTTGTTAGGTTCTCCCTACATATAAGTATAGTTAGGTTCTTATGTTAAGCTACAGTCAAGTCAGTCAAGTTATCTTTAAAGTTCTCAATGCCCTAACAGCATATGAAAAACTCAGGAACTGACGAAGTTCTCTTGTTCTGTTAGAGACTAGGATTTTTGTTAACAGCAGTTTGTGTTTACATGTATGAAGAGTGAGCGCCGATTTTACCAGTTGTGTGATGAAATACTTTGTTTTCAAAGAGAGCTATGCTTGTTGTTATCGTGAGATTATTTTTTTGAACAACTTCTTTACTTATGCCTTTAGCCTTCTTCATTACAGATGTCTGGCGGCAACGCTGTACATCTTTGAACCGAAACCAACATATCTTGATAACTGTCCATTATTAAGTTCATCCTTCATCTTTCCAATTACTTTCTTGTTTTCAGTTGAAATGTAAAGGACGATCTTAAGGATAGTCGCATGTGTCGTACCACCATCGACTCCTATAGCCACTTCTGTTTCTAAGACTCTTATAGGATGTGTTCTGTTGGAACGTCGTTAAGAATAAACTATCAGTGTCTGTGTTAAAGAACTCTTGCTTCTGGGTACAGCTGGTTTTTAAAGTAGTCTACAGATTTCTAACATTAATATCTTTGACAGCTTAATACAGTTAAAACCGATAACCTCCGGCTGCTTTTGTCCAACTTAACATCCTTTTTCGTCATAATAATTGCCAACTAGGCTGTGTTTAAATACTTCTAAGTCTTGATAGTTAGGCTTAGAGGCTAACTTAATTGCTGTTTTTCTTTTGTAATAATTTACATCTTTACTTTGTGTGGATTTTCCTCATGTTTTACCAAAAACAGTACGTTGTTCATCCGTTTAAAGAGTCTTTTTCATGAAGCATCAGTGGCTTGGGTTCTAAGATCAGTATTCTTCTTATGTATGGTCTCCATTAAGGGCTCTTATCAAAATGATTAATCTGTGAACGGCTCTGTCAGGTTCAGTCGTGTCCTTAAGTAAAACTGTCAGGGTCTGTTAATGACACACATACTTAGTTTTGTGGGCGAAGATGGGAACAAGTTTAGGAGGGTTCGATAGGACTCATCTTTACAGCTTTCTGCGGCCAGAGGATAATCGATTTGTGGAGGTCATGCAGTTCATGAGGATATTCTAAGTCTACTTCCAGATTAGTCCTGCCAGATTATCAGGCCGTAAGCTGTGGAAACATACCTAAACAGTGTTAAACATCATGAGGCCTTGTAACATTGTAATGTTATTTCTCAGTGGGAGGCGGTTGACTCTGGCCATCATACAGCTTGTTGCGTCTAAGTACATTAGATAGTGAGACGGTTTAGTTGGGTCATAATCATCTAAATAATTTGTAGTTGGTACTTTGCAGTAATGAGTGTGAGGCCAAGCTATACTCCCCTTCACCATCTTCAATCATCTGAAGTTGGGCAGCTCAGATATTAAGTCAATCCAAGATGTTTGTAACTTTAAGAAAGCATTCCCAAGAAAGGCGGGCGCAGAGATGTAATGCGATGAGTTATGCTGTAATGTTTCATGCATGTAGTTTAATTCTGAAAGAGTCTGCCAATAAACACCTGTCGGCCAATAATATTTATCGTGATAATCGCCCACTTGTTTCACGTGTATTTCTGTCCTGGCTTGCTGTGCGTAGTCATAGTCAGCATCAGTTATTTCATTTCCTCTAAGCCTTAGAAAAAGAAAGGCACCTTTAGGAGGACAGTGGAGTCTTCATCAAAACTTTTCCCACGAGTCATGTATTCATGGGGGGAAACTCCTTTACGCACCAAAGATGGGTCAAAATATTGTTTAGTGATTGGAAACGTCTGGTTGCGATCCTGCTAGTTTATCTAAACTCCATCAGATGTTGGGCAGAGTCATAAAAGGATAAAACAGTCAAGAGTAAAAGTTCATGTACTTTCTGGAAGATTGTGCAATGCAGGTAACCCTCTTTATTCAGAAGTCACTGCTTGCGTGATAAATGAGAATGTAGCCTCGTAAGTTATGAGAAAAGTAAGGATAGGCCGTTTCCATGTCTTTAGGATCAACCTTAAGTTGATGATTTTAACCAATTGTTGTGTGCTGCTCCTCCTGAACTTTCCAGTAATGTGAGCGTGAACTAAAAATAAGTGCAACAGTTTTGGGATCTTCAAACTTCCATGTTGGTGGTTTTATTTAACAAACTTTTGCAAGGGTAGAATAAACTATAACGCCAACGATAGGCACTGCATAATTAACCAACGTTAAACTCATGGTTTTAAAAGTATTAAATATTTTTTTATTGCTTTTTAAAATGGCTTTTTAACTCTAATTATATATATAAATATAAATATATAATATATATATATATATAATATATAAAATATATATAAATTAGTGTGGTTAAAAACCCAAAATGATTTTTGATAGTGCTCGACCCCTTGGGAGCAACATTTTAAAATAGGTTTAAAAAAGAATCTACAAATTTGAATTCCTGATGACAGCGCAACGCGCTCGAAACAAATTTGAAGATTCTTTTTTAAAAAACCTATTTTAACACACACACACACACACATATATAATATAAAATAATATTTATATATAATATATATAATATTATATAATATATATAAAAATATATAAATATAATATATATAAATATATATATAGAATTAGATAGATAGATAGATTAATTACAGATAGATAGATAATAGATAGATAGATATATATATATATATAGATAGATAGATAGATAGATAGATAGATAGATAGATTTTTTAATATATTTATTTATTTATTTATATATAATATTAGTGTGTGTGTGTGTGGTGTGTGTGGTTGTGTGGTGTGTGTGTTTGTTTTGTGCGTGCGTGCGTGCGTGCGGCGTGCGTGCGCGTTCGTGCGTGCGTGCGTGCGTGCGTGCGTCTTTAAGTGGTTTTTAGAATTTTCATTAGACCCAGAAGACCTGCTCTGGATATTTTTTCCCTTCCTGTCTCACGTTTCTTGGCTCTGCAGTGGCTGTCCCCCCATCCCGCGCATTCCGGCCCCAGTCCACAGTTAGCACCCTGGCTTTCCCGCGCGGGCCCCCTACACCGGCAACCCACAGAAGCACAGTGTCAAGTCGCCAAGAGGCACCCCGCCGGAGAAGAAAGCCTCCCCGCTGCCGAGCCACGTCCATGGTGTTCAGTGGCGCCTGTTCGATCAACATTCACCTATAAATCTCTGTTTACATTTTTCCAACAGTGTGTAGATGAGTCATAACGTTCTTGATCTTCAGGAGTCATAACAATGTCTGAAAGATTTAGTTGGTTGGATAACTGATTGCGAAGTTGTTTCATCTGCTCTAAAAAAAACTACCAGCTGCGTTGTGTCTCTGTAAATATCAGGTTTTTGGTTGTGCTCCATCTGACCTAACCAAAAATAAACGCATAAGAACAGATCTGATGGGAGTTAATAAGGTTGTTTTTTGTTCTTGCTGTTGTGGCCCATAACTGCGGGAAGAGCGATTCAAAGTCACATAAAACCACGTATGGGGCTCATCTGCATTTTGTGTAGTAAATTCATTAAACTAACTTTAGGGGTGAGGAGTTTGGTTTCGCCATCTACAAAACTTTTACAATGATTTTTTATGACTGGGACTGCTTCTATAGTTTGGGATTCGGTCAAACACCTTCTACAAAGCCCTTGTTTAGATTTTTCCTTTGATGTAAAAGCCAAAAGGGCTGCTTATTGTTTTTAATTAAAACATAATGGTTTTCTTTGTACTATCTGCAAAAAAGTATAAAGTCTACATTTTTTTGTCAAGGGGGTTTCCCCTTTAAAATTTTTTAAAGGACCCTTTGGGGAAAAACCCCCTTAGAGGCACTATTCGCTTCTAAAAGACCATGTGTTTTGGGTTCACAGTTTTTTTTGGGGTTTTGCCTTAAAACAAAAAATATACTTTCTATACCCACGGGAAAAAGGTTTTTTAAATCAAAGTTCAGCTCTTCCCCTTAATTGTTCAAAATTTGGGAAAACTCTTTTTTCCCATGATTTTTGACGGGAAAGAAGTTTGCTAAAACCCCCCCCAAAAAAACCCCCATTTTGTTCAAAATTAGGGTATTTTAAGACTCCCGGGTTTTAAAACCCTAACTCTTTGGAAGAAAAATGTAAGAATTGCCGACTAAAAGGTTTAAAACCCTTTGTTTTTTCTAAATTTTTGATTTCAAGGACTTTCCCTTAAAAGAAAAACCAAAACCCCCTTTAAAATTTTGGCCTCCTCACTTGCAGGGTTAAACTGTGTAAGCAGAAATCACCCTTTTTAGAATTAAATCAAAAATTATGATTACTTTTTTTCCTCCTTTTTAAAACCCAACGGCATGTTAGTAAAACAGGCTTTATATAATCAACCCAAACGCCAACCTCACTTTTCCCTGGCGTTAAACTTTGAAGAGCCCCTTTTATTTTAGAGATAGCAGTGTTTACGTTTTTAAATGAACGTTTGTGGGAAAAAGATGCCCCTTTTCAAACTTCACAAACTTATTGTTTAATTTTTTCTTTTAAAATATCAAAAATTTTTTCCCACGAAATTATTTTTCCCCCATCATCAAATTTTACTTTGGCCCTTTCATTTAAAAACCCCAATATTTAAACTAAAATTAAAAAAAAAAAATGAATATAAAAGTGGGAAAAAACGCGCTTTTTTTCCCTTCACCAACCTCGCAACACTTCAAGAAAACTTTAAACCTTTAACAAAAACCGCCTACAAATTATTTTATTTTTTTCCTGAATCACTACAGTCAATTTTAAAATCATTTTAAATTTGGCTTCGTTAAATATTCACTAATCCTTTTTTTAATAATTTAAAATCTTTCCCTAAAAACCAAATTCACAAAAAATAAAAGTTTAATATTTTCATTTTTTTTCGTCAAAAAAGTTCTTTAAATTCTTTAAATAAATTTCACTGGGGTTTGCAGCCTTTTTTAAAATCTAAAATAAATAAAAAAATAATTAAAAAATTTAAACCATTAAAAAAATACCCTTTTCTAATCAAAAACCCTAAATTTCACATTAAAACGAAAAACAACCCCTTTCGGGGGGAATAGAAACATCAGACCCAACATCTTCATAAGCTTTTTAGAACTAAAATGGCAAATCCTTTTAATCGGTTGGGGGCCAAGAATTTTAGAAATTTTACGATGATTTGTGTCACGCCTTCCGCATAAAATATATACCTAAAAAAGGATCTGTAATTAATTCTTCCAAAGCAGCCCTTAACTTTTCTCTATCAGCCTCCCCCCCCAATCCAACCCTCAAAAAAATAAAGAAAAGCTCGCTAACTTTTTCCCCCTTCTTTTTTAAAAACCAAAATAAAATTATAAATTAAAAAATTAATTATTTTTCTCTTGAAAATTTTAAACTGTTTTTCAAATTTTCTTTTTTTAATGAAAACCTATTTTCATTAAGGCAATGGGCCTACCCTTCAGGGGGGGAAAGAAACAGTTAGATTTTTCAGGACCCATATTGCCCAACTAATATGGCAAACAACTTTAAAAACTGTTGAGGCCCAAAAGAATCGGGAAATTTTACTAAACAGCTTGCTCACGTTTTCCCTCCCCGCCTAGCTTTTAAAAAAAAACCCCAGTAATTAATTCTTCAAACCTGTTTCTTTAACTCTTCTAAAATTACCCTCCCTCCCCAATCCAACCGAAAAGAAAATTTTAATAATTCTGTAGCAACTTCAGCCTTCTTTTTAAAACCCAAAATTAAACAAAAATTTAAAAAAAATAAAAAGCGGAAAGCATCTCCCCCCCTTCATTCACACACAGCAATAAAAACAACTCCGTAACTTTGAAACTTGGAATAAGATTTTTTTCCCCTTGTATCAAAGTACCCCGGGGTACTTTTTTATAAGGGTTTTACCCCTTAACGATATAAAATTCAGAACACCAAACACACCCTGATAAAGGGGGGGGATACAATACAAAAAAAAAATGGCAGACAGCCGGGCCCGACACACACATCCGTAACATTTTTGGGCCTTTTGATCGTTTCGACTGAGGCCTTTTTTTGGGCCCGGGTTTTCCCGTGAGGCCTTTTTTGGGAGTCGGGGTTTTCCCGGTTCCCCTAGCAGCATTTTGTCTAGTATTGATTTTACTTTCAAAACACGCACAAGTAATCATTAACAATAAAAATAACAAAACAAGAAAAAGGAAAAGAAAGTGATTTACTCCCTTAATTATGCATAAAATAATTGCTTCCCTAAAAATTTATCTTTTTATAGATCATGAGAAAAAAATTTGTTTTTTAAAAAGTTGTTTTTTGTTTTTTAATTTCCCAAAACCCTTTAATATAAATATTGAAACAAAGTAGCACTAAAAAATACTTTAAACCCACAGTTGTTGTTTACCCTTTTAAAACAACGCTTGAATAAAAAAAAATTTTTAATTAACCCCCCCAAAATTTATGCATAAACCCCCCAAAAAATTAAAACTTTCAGTTTACACAGTATATATATTAATCCAAAAAGTGTAAAGTGGGGAAATATGCCGCAGTGGTTGTGTGCTTGTTTGCGTGGTTCTTGAAAGTCAAAATTTTGGCCCTCTTCCTCTCCCGTCTAGTGACTCTTCCCATTTTCGATTTCGTCTGGGTCACTGGCGCGGCTATAAACGCCCGCAAACCACAATGTGCTGTGTTGTCTGGGTCACTGGCGCGGCTATAAACCCCCGCAAAACCACAATGTGCTGTCTGGGTCACTGGCGCGGCAAATAAACGCCCGCAAACCACAATGTGGTGTGTGTCCTAGGAAGAGACACTGAAAAGGGGATGAGAGAATGCCCCAAATTAGACAAACTGAAAGTAGGCAACCAAGTATAAGAAATACCACTATTAGAGGCATATTCCCAAAACTTTTTCGCATCTGGCCACATTATCTGTGAATCCTCTGGATCTGGCTTGGGGGCCCTGTGGCCAGATGCGAAGAGTTTTGCACTTTTTTTAAATTATTTATTTTAATAGTGCTGGAAGTAGAAGAGCGTGCTGAAAACCCCTTTAAATTTTTTATGTCCCTGGACCCCATTTTTAATATGCTAATTACGTCAATTTTTAGAGGTTTTGACGTGTTAATTTTGTTTTAGGTGTTAATTTTGGCCAAAACTGGCATGTGATTGACGTGATGTATGTGAAAAAGGGGTTTTCGTGCAAAAATAAGATGGGTGGTCTTGAACCCGTATATTTACATTCTCTTCATCTATCAATCATCTCACTCATTATTAGAAATTTGACACATTCTCAATCGTCATATGACAAAAATGCATCGATCACATATCTGACACATAATCAATCAGAAACCTGACATATTATCAATCATCATGCCAAAACACATCAATCACTCACCTGACATGCGACTGATCAACATCTGACAAACCATGAAATCAGTCATTTGGCACAGTAGTTCAATCACTAATCAGAAACCTCATCGATCAGACATCTGGCATATAACCAGTCAGTCACAATACAGCCCCTGACACGACACTGATCACCCAATTTAAAAGTCACTAGAACTCTGAGGTGTCAAATGGTTGTTTCCTGCACGGTACATCTAACATAAAGATAAACAAGTCGCAAATCAAATAATCTGTTTGTTCATTGGCAATCGCATGGAAACGCACTAAGAAGTTCTCCAAGGCAAAGACAATCTTTCATAGCAGGTGCTTTCAAATATGTGATCGTATGTGCGCAATCAGCCCTGCTATCAACAGCATGATTCTTTCTGTCTCAAAAGTGAAGTTGAAATTACAGAAATCTGTTTTTAAAAGCTGGCTGCCAATACACTTGTCATAAAACAGTGTTTCATAAATTTTTTTTAAATTATTATTATTTGAAACGAAAGCTTAAATGCCTGTGATAATAACACCTGCTGTTATTTTCTATTATTTTCCACAAGCGCTTCTACAATTTCTACATACTACAAACTAAATCCAATCACTGTGATAAAAAAATTATGACTATGCATGAAAACACACCACACACACACACACACACCAAAACCACACACACCACAAACGCACGCCCGCACGCACGCACGCACGCACGCCCAAAAACCCCCACCACACACACACACACACACACACACACACACCACAACACACACACACACACACACACACACCACCACAACCACCACCCACGACGCACACGCAAGCACACACACACAACACACACACACACACACCCCCACACCACACCACCACCACACCACACACCACACACCCACACACACCACAACACAAACACACACCCCAAAACGGACGCACCCAAGCCAAACCACACACCACACACACACACACCCCCACCACACACCACGCACGCACGCACGCACGCACGCACCACACACACACACACACCACACACGGCCCCACAAAAAACGCCCCCCGCACCACCACACACACACCCCACCACAAAACAACACACCGCACGCACCCACCACCAACGCACCACGCACACCACCACGCCACCCCACAACACACACACACACACACACACACACACCACACACACACACAAAACACACAACCCCACCCCCCAAAACACACGCACGTACGCCCCCACACACACACACCAAAAACCAAACCCGGGGGCGCCGAGCGCACGCACGCACGCACGCACACTTCACTCTTCCACCTCCTCACATACACAAACACACACCACCCAAAAACACACACACCACCACCCCACACACACACACACACACACACACCCCACACCACAAAACACACAACACACACACAACACTGCTCCCGCGCCCGCGCACCCCGCACCACGCACCACGCTTCCATGCACAAAAACACACACACACAAAAACACAACACAACCACAAAAGCCCACACCCCCCGCCCCCAAGCACGCACCCCGCACGCACGCACCACCCCACACACACACACACACACACACACACACACCCCCCCCTCCCCCCCCTCCCTCCCCTCACCACTACACACACAACCAACACACACACACACACAACAAAAACCCCACACACACACACACACACCCAACCACACACATCTCACAAATTTTCCACAACGTATAGACTAAAAGCAATATGCCAAAACACACACACCACACACACACACACAAAATACCAAACACAAAGCAAAACAAGTTTACTGACAACACACACACACACACAACCAAGACGCAACACCCACACCACACACAACACACGCACGCCGCACGCACGCAGTTCGCACGAACCACACACACACACCCACGCACCACGCACCACCACCACCACCACGCCGCCGCCGCCGCTCGCACTACCACACCCAAGCCCCACACCCACACACCACCACACACCCACCACCACCACCCCCACCCCACCACATCACGTATCCAAACGCCTTTTGGGACACACACCACACAACACAACACCACAACACAAACCCCACCACACACACACACAAAACCCCTGGGGCCCCCGCCCGACCCCCAAAACACGCACGCACGCACCACGCAGTTACGCACGTTTCCCCCCTTCCCCTCTCTCTCTTCTCTCCTTTTCTCTCTCTCTCCTCTCCTCTCTCCCTCCTTCCCTTTTCTTCTCCCTCTCTCCCCTCTCCCTTTTCTCTTCTCTCTAATATTGGGACCCCAAAAAAAGACAAAAGAAGTCAACACAAAAGAGAACAACAGCATTCCCCCCCCCCCCACCCCCAAAAAAAAGTTTGCAACGCCCCAAATACTTGAATGTAAAAGGTATAAAATTGCACAACCAAAACCCTTTGGGGAAAAAAAAAAAACAACAAACAACACACACAACCACACAAAAATGGCCTCGAAAAAAAAAAGGAAAATACCAAGGGAAAAAAAAAAAGGCATGGCGAGAGCTGACCCCGAGAGAGAAAAAAAAAATAAAAAATAAAAAATAAAATGGTAATTACAACAAGACAATAGACGGCGTTTTGTTAAAAAAATACAGCGTCTAACCATTCTCAACAAAGTACATTAAACTAGGTTGGATACTCAAGTTGGGACCATGTTACATAAAATTGTCAAAAAAAAAAAGTCACAATATGCTAGGAAATGATAGAGGAAAAGGGAACCAGTTTTTCAAACTGATCTGAATCATAGTTCAGAAAGGCTTTAAATATTTTCCAATTTAATTCTAACCTTAAGAAAGTTAGGAAAAATGAAGGTCTGGGTGTTATTTTGTAGTTTACATTTGTAAACATAAATCTTAGCAAACAGCAGAATAAAATTAAAACTTAGTCCCGGTTTTCCACATTTGTTTCACTCCAAACAGAACTAAACTTTTTCCCCAAAAAAACAGATTAGCTCAGTGCGACATTTCTCCATTAGCAGGTTTTGAAGATTTCTCAAAACGCTGCACAATATTACAGTCGAAAAAGCTGTGTGTAATCGTCTGTTTGTTCCGATCACAAAAGTAAAATATGGTAAAACAAACAATTTGCACTGAAAAAGTATTTCTGGGGTTTTGGGAAACAATCTTAAGAAGTCGACATTGGAACTATCTGAGCTGGACGTCGTAGAAATTTATAATTGAAGGAATATTTGTTTCCAATTCAGATTTTTTAAAAAAAAAATTATTCCATTTATTAAAAACAGGGGAGAGACATTATTTTGATTTAAAGTTTTTTTTTACATATTTTGCCTCTTTTAATGCAAAAAACCAGCTTTTTGGTCTAAGATTTAAAATTGGTATTAAAGTAATATTAAACTTTTGGCAATAGTTTTTTGAATGCATTTTTATGCTTCATACAGAGAAGGGTTTTTTTTATATACCTTGATAATTTAATGAAAAATTTATGGAAGGTCATCCAAGCCCATTTTCATTAATCAAGAGTTTAATGAAGAAAATGCGAAATTTCACCAATTTCCTTACAAAAATAACTTTTTTGTCCCTTTAAAATTTAATATTGTAATGAAATACACTCTGAAAATAAATCTGTACTGTAAGTCGGACAGCACTTTGAACACAGTTTCTTTTTTAAATGCTTCATCCATCATTCCAGAATGGGTTATTGACATCTTGCATAATAACATTAGAAAATTCAGCACCAAAGTTTTTTATATTGTCCAGCTTAGGGAACATATTAATGGTAAATTCCCGCCAACCCGACTCATACATTAATCTTCTCAGCCAACTTATCTTCATAGAAGAAATAAAAAGTTTTACATTTAACATTTTTAATCCACCTTCACAGTACTGCTTTTGAACCACAGATTTTTTTAAAACTTTTTTTACCGCTCCATAAGAAACTATACAATTCTTTTTCCAAAGCAACAATAAAATCCTCTGGGGGGTCGTGGGTTGTCTCTTGACGACTTGACATTGACTGCTCCCTGTGGATTGCCGGTGCCGGGGCTGCGGCGGGGCTGACCAGGCTGTGGCTATGGACGGGGTGTCGGAATGAGCGGGTGGGTGCACTGCCTCTGAGGTGGCGCAGACGTTGGGACAGAAAAAAATCCACCAGTAGAACTTTGTCGATGGGAATCCCTCAAGGGCCAGTGTTAGCTCCGCGTCTTTTCTCATTGCTATTGCATTTTTTGCCAAATAAGTTATCTAAAAAAGGTAGTTCTCGTTCAATATGCAAACGACATATGCATGTGGAAGGAAGTAGCTCATAAAAAGAAAACTCCACAGCGTGATATAAATTTCATTAAAAAAAATGTAGATGAAGACAAACTAGATAGAACGGCAGAATACATGAAGTTAAATGATTAAACTTGTCTATTGAAAAAAAAACAAATATAATTCTTTTCAATAGCGGTAATAATCCAAATAAACTGCCTGATTTTACATTGGGTGAAACACCTCTTAAAATGTAACAGAAGTTAAATTCCTAAAAGTTCATTTTACATCTAAACTATCATGGAACGGTCATACTGAATACTTATTAACAAAGGCGAGGAAAACATTTAATTTCCTTAAAATTATTTCTAAAGACAAATTGGGATAGAATTCATCTACATTGATAACTCTATGTAAATCTTTAATGAGGTCGAAAATAACATTTGTCCAAGAAGCAATCTTTAGCGCTTCTAAATACCAATTGAAAAAGCTTGAAAGTATTGAATGAAAGGCATTAAAATTAGCGCTTGGTCTTCTGGTGCATGCATCATTTTCTTGTACGTATTACGAAGCGCAGATGTTTCCCTTAGATGAATACAGAGAGTTAGCGTGTTGTTAATTTGTTATCAAGAGTACAACTAATAAAACGCACATTAGATCTGAAATAAAAATGAGGTCAGGTATTGATTTTCCTAAAAGAGCAAAATCTATAGAGTATTGAATGAAAGGCATTAAAATTAGCGCTTGGTCTTCTGGTGCATGCATCATTTTCTTGTACGTATTACGAAGCGCAGATGTTTCCCTTAGATGAATACAGAGAGTTAGCGTGTTGTTAATTTGTTATCAAGAGTACAACTAATAAAACGCACATTAGATCTGAAATAAAAATGAGGTCAGGTATTGATTTTCCTAAAAGAGCAAAATCTATAGCTTGTCAAAAAACACTGGCAACTTACACATCAAAAAGTGTTTCTGATTCTGGAGTTTCAATTGACAACAATGCACTATCCATTAGACTGTTAGTTTCTTCTATACCCACATGAGAGCGTAATAAAGCAACTTTTGATATTGAACATACCAATATAAAAAGATGAAAACATAAATATGTTAGCAAGCTATATCAAATGTTATGTTGAAAAGAACTATTCAGAATATTTGAAAATATACACAGACAGTTCGTGCATTGATAAACAAACAGGTTGTGCATTCTTATTACCAGACTTAAGAGTAGGGAATCATTTAATATCGGAATTAACAAGTCGATGTTTACAGCAGAATTAACAGCGATACTCATGGCTTTAAATTACTTTTTAAACTTTCCAAAAACAATATTTCAAATTCTGTTCTGTGTTGATTCTAAATCAGCTCTTCGGGCATTAAAAGTTTTTCAATTGCACGCAAGACCAGAAATGGTCATAGAGATAAGTTGTATGATACACATACTAATTGCAAGAGGAAACCATGTAGCTTTTTGTCGGATTCCTTCACATTGTTCTTTTCATTATAATGAAAAAGTAGACAATGCAGCTAAACGTGGAGCCAAAAATATTTTGATTCAGAATTGTTTGATTTCCCCTTATCAGTATAACAGTGTAACTTAGTTAAGTCGCATATCTGGAATGTTTTCGAAAATAGTATGGTAGATCACGTCAGTAAAGAACAGTTCGATATTAAAAGAATCAAAGAGAATTTTAACGTTAATAGAAAATTACTCTCGTTAATGTACAGGTAGAAAATCAATGCATTTAAAACAAAACATGTAAAAAAAACGTAGTTTGCATATGTGGAAACACAATTACTCCAAATCATAGTGTTTCATGCACTGATATGAAAAGAATCATTCTAGTATTGAAGCAAAATACTGTACAAGCTATTTCTGAGTCACCAGCTTTAACGTATGAATTCCTTGTACACTTAGAAAGCACCCTGTTGGTAAATACTTACAATATTTCCATAAACTTTGTGGAAGAAGAAAGGAAGGGGGTGGGTGGATAAAATGTGGCGAGGATGGGGAGGGGGGGTGAAGCAAACACACACACACACACACACACACACACACACACCACACACACACACACACACACACACACACACACACACACACACACACACTCACCACACACACACACATTCGCGTGCACGAGCAACCATACATATACACATGCACACATTATGTGCACGCTCGCAATTACTTCCGTACACCTTCACCTCTTTATGTCTAATATCACGAATAGCGGATAGACGTTAAATCACACACACACCACACACACACCACACACCACACACACACACCACACACCACACACACACACACACACACACACACACACAAACTGGGAGACGACACACACACCACACACCACACACACACACACACACACACACACACACACACACACACACACACCACACACACTGGAGACGTGGATCTTGCACGTCCCTGTGCAGCATTTCTCCCTGGTGTATTCACTGTGATTTTTTTTCTTAAAGAGGCACAATCGTTTGTCTATAGAAAAAATATTATAGCCTTTTCGGCGCCGGCACACTCAGAGCCACTGCATTTAGTTCGCTCAACGCTTTGCCTTTTGACTCCGGCTAGGCCCCAACCAGTCAGCCACCGCACTGCCAGACGCTGTGTGGGTTTGGACGCTTCGAAAATGGTGCAACATATATTTACTGTACAGAGGTTTTTAGACTATAATTTCTGTAGGACCAATAGCCCCAGTGAGTACTTGAGAGTGTGACAAAAGCTGGCATTTTCGCTCTTCTCTGTGAGTCCCATAATTAAGTTCGTGTTTAAAAACTTTCTGACAGAACATTGCGACCGGCAAAACCTATAGCCTGTGCGCGGCGCGCGTCGTCGTTGGCCTGATGTGCTTGTGTAAGCCGAAGAAAAGACTGTAACGCGGCGTCCTACGGAGGGCGAAACTAACTTTGGCCGAAGTAGGCCAGGCTTTGGGCAAAAATCTTTGTGAATGAAAAGTTATTTAGCATTTTTAAAGAAGCCGTATTTACACCGTTGTATATATATACATATTTCTTCATTGTTGCTACATTTATATGTACTATGGTTGAAATGTAGAGCAACGTAGGCCTAATTAAAGGGAAACGTAGAGGATAACAAAATTACTACAAACAAAATAATACTACTGATAAAGTAATGGTAGTAGGCATAATTTTAAAATAAGTGAATAATTATTATAATAAAATAATACTTCATTTCCAATCACTACTACTATTTCTTCGGCAAATTCAAATTAAGTGTGTTGTTGGTAGTACCATTGGGTGTTTTGTGTGTTTACGGGGAAACGTTTTGTAATTGTCAGTTTGTACATTCTTTCCCTAAGCATCTTTATATTTGTCACTGAACAAAATTCAAGTATATGTTTCCCAGCAGACTTTTGCAGATCATCCATTTTAGAGCGAGAGAGAGACAGGTATGAAAATTCATATAGTAAGATTTGTTGAAATGAAAAAGCATACAAAGTACATCCAATTGACAACAAAATAATTATGGTACATAATCACCCTATAAAACGTAAGAGCATTATAATTTTTACTTTCAAGTTGACATATGTTCACTGATACAATTTGAATTGCATGTTTTGTAATGGGTGTTATAATGCTAGAAATATTGCCCTTTATTTTCCAAGATTATGCTATTTTGAAAAATATAGGTTTTAAAATTATTCATTAAGTGAGAATAACTACTGAAATCAACTATAGTTTTTTTTTTTAGATTTTTTTTTCAAAGGGGCAAAGTGTACCTTCATGTTAAAGTGTGGGGGTGGGGGATGGGGTTGGGGGTGGGGCGGTTTGAGAGAGGAGAGGGGACAACAGCAAAAGCCCGTCAGTGTCACACTATTCTGTAACACAAGCCGCTTGATCTAAAGAGTGAGGACTCACACCACGAGACATGTGCAGACAAGACAGTTTGTGTTGTGTTAAAAGTTTATAGTGAACAGTTATGTGATGAGAAGTGGATATTGACACAGAACCATGGCTTTACCTTCAAGGGTCGTGAGTACACATGTGTGTGTGTGGTGTGTGTGTTGTGTGTGTGTGTGTGTGTGTTGTGGTGCGTGCGTGCGTTTCGTGTGTGTGTGTGTGTGTGCGTTTGTGTGTGTGTGTGTGTTGTGTGTGTGGTGTGTTGTGTGTGTGTGTGTGTGTGTGTGGGGTGAGAGAGAGAGTCAGTGTGTGTGTGTGTGTGTGTGTGTGTGTGTGTGTGTGTGTGTGTGTGTTGTGTGTGTGTGGTGTGTTGTGTGTGTGTGTGATCTGTTTTTTTCTGTTAAGTCATGCATGCACGTCAGTTTCAATTCAGCTTCTCCTCTCTCTCTCTCTCTCTCTCTCTTCTCTCTCTCTCTTTTCTCTCTCCTCTCTTCTCTCTCTCTTTCTTCTCTTCTCCCCCCCCTCTCTCTCTCTGTTCTCTCTCCCTTCTTTCCCCCCCTCCCCTCCCCGACTCACCCCAGTCTCGTATGCCGTGTGCCGTGTATATGTTGTGTGTGTGTGTTTTGTGGTGTGTTGTGTGTGTTGTGTGTGTGTGTGTGTGTGTGTGTGTGTGTGTGTGTGTTTTGATCTGTTTTGTTCTGTGAAGTCATGCATGCAGGTCAGTTTCAATTCAGTTTCTCTTCTCTCTCTCTCCTCTCCTTCTCTCTCTCTCTCTCTCTCTCCTCCTCTTCTCCCCTCTCTCTCTCCCCTTCTCTCTCTCTCCCCCCCCTCAGACTCGTATTCCGTGTGCCTGTATTATGTAAATTTTTTTGTGTGTGTGTTTTGTGTGTGTGTGTGTGTGGTGTGTGTGTGTGTGTGTGAAGAGAGTAGTGTTGTGTGTGTGTGGGTGGTGTGTGTGAGAGAGAGAGAGAGAGAGAGAGGGGGAGAGAAAGAGAGGAAGAGAGAGAGGAGATTGTTCAGTTATTGAGTGCAAGCCATTGTCATGTGAAACATTTTCTCTCTGATCATGCTTTTATTGATTTTGTATGTACAAAGTATCTGTGCATGTCAAGTTCTTCATATATGTATTATTAATCAGTCCTCCTCCCACCTCCCCCTCTCCTCCTTCTCCTCTCTCTTTTCTGTGCATGCTTATTGATTTTGTGTGTACAAAAGTATCCATGCATGTCTGTTTCTTTTTGTATGATTCTCAATCAGTCATCCTCCCCCCCCCCAATCTCTCCCCCCTCTCTCTCTATGTCAGACTCTCTCTCTCTCTCTCTCTCTCCTTTTCTCTCACTCTCTCTCTCTCTCTCAGTTTTTGCATGCGCGCCGGTGTACACTGTGCTGTTTCTTTTCTTCCCTATTGATTTTATAATGGTAAATTTCGTGCAGTGTCTTGTGTAGTCATGTTACTCAACCATTCCTCTCTCACTCTCTTTCTCTTTTCTCGTTCTCTCTCTCTCTCCCCTCTCTCTCTCTCTCTCTCTCTCTCTCTTCATCACCAAGACAACACGCACACAACCCCACACACACACACACACACACACACACAACACACACACACTCGACTTTGGGTTGCAGCAGTTTTTCGTCAAGCGCTGGTCTTGTTTTTGTTTTGTTTTTTTCCATTAGTCAGGCTGTTAAAAGTTCATTCCTAACCCCCATCTTAATGTTAATAATCATAATGAGGGTATTGACGGGACGTTTCTGCTTTTATGTACATATTGTTTAGTGCGCGCGCATGCGTGCATGGCGTGTGCGCATGTGTGTGTGTGTGTGTGTGTGTGTGTGTGTGTGGGGTGTGTGTGTGTGTGTGTGTGTGTGCGCGCACGCGCGCACGCGTACGTGCGTGCTTCGGTATGTGTAAGAATTCAAGCGCTTCTGAACAGACACTTCGGCAAGCGAAGGATGGTGAATCTGGCACTTGACGCCACTAATAACCTCGCAGAAAATAGCTCACAGGGTGTTGTGGACAGAGAACAACTCCGCTTTTTCGGAAGTCAAGGAAACTGCTTGTGTGTAGTCGTTGTGTAAAAATTGGTCAGCTATAGGCGCGATACACACAGCAAAGCAATGTGTGGTTCGCTATTCTCCCGCTTACAGTAGAAAGAAACTGTGCTATACCCTTCAAGCAAACCGTTTTTCGGCCCTTATCTCCTGACACTCAGGGTGTCAGATACAAGACCCCTCACAGACCCCGGGGTTGTTGGCTGCACCCAATTTGTTTCTCTGCTTTTCCCTCTACGTTTTGGAAGACTTTGACTCAAAGCGACTCAATGCAGCAGTAAAACTGCCGTTGTCATCAATTATGGCCACCCCTGACAGTTTGATGTGGTGTCATATTGCCTGCCCCTCCCCCACTCCCCCCCCCCCCCCCCCCCTCCGAACAGCACAGCTTAATTGCATGCAGTGGTGTCACACAAGGCTGTCTTTGCCCCCAGCCACTTTAGGATTTTTTTTTGCTCTCCTCCTGAGGCATGCATTTAGACAACATAAGAGGGGATCTACAAGTGGAGCAGATTAGATGGCAGGCTTTTTCAATCTCGCCCCGCCCACGATCAAGGACAAGGCCCGCGAAGCCCCCATCAGAGATATGCTGTTTGCCGATGATACCGCTGTTGCGACACACCAAGCAGAAATTGGCAGTCGCTGATGGACAGCTTCTCCCAGGCCCGCAAAGACTTTGGTTGACTATCACCCAAAGAAGACAAACGCCCTGGGTTTAAGAAAACATCACCATCAGCCATCCCCCATTGATGACTATGAGCTTGATGCCATCCATCAGTTTACCTGGGGGCCACTCACCGATAACCTCTCCCTTGACACTGAGATTGACATGAGAATCGGAAAAGCAGCCACCCAACACTTGCTCGCCTCACACAGTGGGTGTGGACAAATCCCAAGTGATCATAAAGATAAAGGTGGCTGTGTGTAAGCATGTGTTCAGCACCTTTCTGTATGGGTTGAGACATGGACCCCGGATGCTCACCAGGAGAAAAGGCTCGATTCTTTTACCTCAGCGTTTACCCGGCCTCTTTTGGCGGGAAAAGGTTGCCAACACAGAAGTCCTGTCTCGCGCAGCCTCCCTGCCATGTATAGCCTGCTGAGACAGCGCTTTCGTTGGCTGAGCCATGCTTGTTTCACAGAGATGGCCGCATCCCAAAAGACGTTCTTGTGGAGAGTTTCTGCAGGGCAGAGAAGCATTGGCCCCCCCACACAGTGCTTTTAGGGTAACAAAGCCGGGGGGGGCAAAGATAAAAAACGTGAAAAATGACAACCCCCCTCAAGGGGGGGGGAAAAAGGGGGAAAAAATTTCTTTACAACTTTTTTTGGGGAGCCCCGGGGAATTTACGATTGGGGGTTTTCAAAGGCCCCCCCCTTTTCCCCATCTCCCGGGGCCCCGGGCCCCCCTTTTCCGATCAAAAAGGGGGACAAAAAGGCCGCCCGGGAAGCCCCTAAACCCCCCCCCCCCCCCCCCCCCCCCCCCCCCCCCCCCCCCCCCCCCCCCCCCCCCCCCCCCCCCCCCCCCCCCCCCCCCCCCCCCCCCCCCCCCCCCCCCCCCCCCCCCCCCCCCCCCCCCCCCCCCCCCCCCCCCCCCCCCCCCCCCCCCCCCCCCCCCCCCCCCCCCCCCCCCCCCCCCCCCCCCCCCCCCCCCCCCCCCCCCCCCCCCCCCCCCCCCCCCCCCCCCCCCCCCCCCCCCCCCCCCCCAAAAAAAAAAAAAAAAAAAAAAAAAAAAAAAAAAAAAAAAAAAAAAAAAAAAAAAAAAAAAAAAAAAAAAAAAAAAAAAAAAAAAAAAAAAAAAAAAAAAAAAAAAAAAAAAAAAAAAAAAAAAAAAAAAAAAAAAAAAAAAAAAAAAAAAAAAAAAAAAAAAAAAAAAAAAAAAAAAAAAAAAAAAAAAAAAAAAAAAAAAAAAAAAAAAAAAAAAAAAAAAAAAAAAAAAAAAAAAAAAAAAAAAAAAAAAAAAAAAAAAAAAAAAAAAAAAAAAAAAAAAAAAAAAAAAAAAAAAAAAAAAAAAAATTTTTTTTTTTTTTTTTTATTTTTTTTTTTTTTTTCCCTTTTTTTTTTTAAAAATTTTTTATATAATAAAAAAAATTAAAAATTAATAAATAAAAATATATAGTTTGTTGTTTGTTTGGGGTTTTGTTTTTTGTGGTGTGAGAACAAAAAACAGCCCCACTTCTCCCCCCCAACAGGGTGAAAAAATGAAAAAAGAAAAAGGGGAAAAAAATACGAAGAAAAAAGGAAAAAGTTTTGTTTTCTTTGCTTTTATTTTATCCAAACGGTCCTTTCGGCCCCCTCGGGAACCGGCGGAAAAAATTTACGCTTGTCATTGTTGAAAGAAATTAAAAATTTTCTTGGACGACTGGACGAGAAAAAGGGGTGGGTGGTGGTTTGGGGGGGGGGGGTAAAGGGGAATATAATCGGGGGAAGGGTGACGGCACCAGGGAGAGGCAAAGCTGAGTTGAAGGGGAAAAAAAGGGAAAAAGGGGAAAAAGGGAGGAGAAAAAAAGGGAGAAGGAAAGGAGAGACGAATGACGACACACGACGGGGGGGAAAAGAAAGGGAAAAAAAGGGGGAAAAAGAGAGAGAGGAAAGAAAGGAAGAAAGAAAAGGGGAGGGGGGCACGGCAAGAAAAAAAGGATTGAAGGGATTGGGGAAAAGAAAAGCCAGAAACCACAACAAAAAACCCCCACCCAACACCCCAACAAACCCCAAAAAAAAAATTTTAAATATATTTTTAAATTTAAATAAAATATTAAAATAAATTTTAATAAAACGGAGAGAAAGGGGGGAAAAGGGGGGGGGGGGGAGAAAAAAAGAATGTACAGGAACGTTTTTTTAAAAAAAAGAAAAGGGGGGGGAAAAAAAAAGGAAAAAGGGGGTTGGTTTTTTTTTTTTAAAATTTTTTAAAAGAGTTTTTTAAGTTTGTTTAGGGTTTTAAATTAATAATTGTCAAAAAAAAAAAAAGATTTTTTGTTTTTAGAATTTTGCCCCCCAACTTTTCGTTTTTTTCATTTAACCCCAGGGTTTTTGGGGGGGCAGGCTTTTTGAAAAGGGGGTGAGAACAAAGAAAAGGACGTTCCCAAAAAGGAAAAGGAAACAAAAGGAAGAAAAACAAATGAAGAAAAGGGAAGTGAGGAGAAAGGCCAGGAGGAAAAACCAAGTGTGGTTAAACAGAACGGCCAAACCCCACAAAAAACCAAACCACACCCCAAAAAAAATTTAAATAAAAATTTAAAAAAGAAAAAACCAAGGAAAAGAAAAGAAAAAATTTTTAAGTTTTCACCCGAAAATTTTAAAAGTTGGCCCAAAGTGAAAAGGCACCCCGTAGGGGGGCGTTTTTTAACCGGTTTTTGTGCTTTTAAAAAACCTCAGGTATTCAATTGAACATGCGATATCCAAAATCATCAGGTTTGTTCCCCCAAAGGGAAAACCCGTCCCCCCACCACTTCTTGGCATCACCTAAACCGGCGGGGGCAGGGAAAACCTTCCCGGGGGGCCAAACATTTTTAATTCCCCCCGGGGCCGGAAGAAACAGAGTTTTGGAGCCAGAAGCCCGAACAACGTTGGTTACGCCGCCGGGCCCACGGAGGAATTTAGGCCCCCTTGAGCTCTTCGGAAAAAGTGATATGGTAAAAAGAGGAAAAAACACAGACAAAACCTCATTGTTTGAAAGGATACAAATACCAACCAATTCCCCCAAAAGGGACTGCTTTTGAAAAAAGGGCTTTTTTTTTTTAAAGGGGGGTTTTTTTTTTTTTTTTTTTTTTTGTTACAAAACGTGTTCTTACCCACCTTTACAAGAAGGAATTATCTGGCTCCCGAAAAAAAAGCGGGGAAAAAAAAGGGAAAAAAAAGCGGTATTTGAATATCCCCTAATTTTAAACAAAAAATTCTTTTCGCTTTTTTTACCCAGATTTTTCCCTCTCCTCTTCTTTTCTTCCTTCACCCTCTCTCTTTTTCTGTGGTTAAACTAAAGTTTGGATCTGTTAAAAAATGGGGTTAAAAACCTCAAGGGTTTTTTTTTTTTTTTTTTTTTTTTTTTTTGTGTTTTTTGGTTTTTGTGGGTTTTGGTTTGTTGGGGTTTTTGTTTTTGGGCCCTTTTTTTTGCTTTTTTTTTTTGCGGGCTTTGAAAATTTCTTTTCCCCCCCCCCCCCTTTTTTTTTTTTTTTTTTTTTTTTTTTTTTTTTTTTTTTGGGGGGTGGGGGGGGGAACCGCTTTTGTGTGGTTTTAATTTTTTTTGTTAAAAAAGGTGTAAACCCTTTTTTTTTCGTTTTTTTTTCCCCTTCCTTTTTTTAAAAACCCCCCCCTTAAACCCCTTCCTCTCCTCCCTCTTCCTTCTCCGGGCTGTCGCTGCTGTCGTTTGAAAATTTTGTTGGGCTTTTCTCCCCCCTTCTTTTTTTTTTTCCCTCTTTCTTTTTTCTCTCCTTCCCCCAGGCTTTAAAAGGCGGGGAAATACTTTAAGTCGTGTTTGAATAAATTGTGCCGGGGTTACGAGGGGTAAAAAACCCCTCCCCCTAAATCTGCCAAACGTACCTACCCAAACCCCAAAAAAATTTGTGTCAATTCCTTGCGTGCGACAAAAATTGGGTTTGCGGGGGCCTTGGTGAAACAAAAGGGAACCAGGGGGTTCGGGCGAAACGAAACGAGGCGTGGGAAGACCCAAAAAAGAAACCCCCGGCGAGAGAAAAAACTAAAATTGGCCTTTTCCCCGGGGGAAAACCCCAATTTGGTTGGTCCGGGCCCTTAGCATTTTCCCAAAGGGGAAGAAAACGGCCAAAAAAAACGGAGTTTCGGCCTCCAAGGGGGGGTCAATGGGAAACTTAAACCCCCCAACCCCCCCAAGGTAAAATTCCTTTGGCAAAAAGTGGCCCTTTTTGGGGCCGGGGGGGCCCAAAACAAAAGGGCCGGTTACCGGCCAAAACCCGAAGGGGAACAACCCAAGGGAAAAAAGGATACAGCAACAAAAAACCAAGCTGGTGTCGGGGGCCCCCAGGTTGGAACCAGCCCAAACCCGCCCCCCCGGAGCCTCCACCCCCGGGGGGGGTCTGGAAATTAACTTGGAAATCCCCCTGTCCGTCAAAGTGGCCCCTGGGGGTTTTACCCCAACAGCCCCCCGCCCCAAAAAAAGGGACCCCAGTCCCCCCGTGTTTTCCCCCCCAAAAAAAAAGGGCAGTGGTGGAACCCCATTTAAATACGTAAAATCTGAAAAATTTTTTCGCGGGTTTGGTTTAAAAACCCCGCCCGGGTTTTTAAATTAGTAAAATTTACTTTGGAAAATTTTCCAAATTTTCTTTCCCCCCTAGTTGGGGGTATTTTTCATGTTTTTCCTTCCCCTTAAATTTTTGTGGGGAACATTTTTTTCCCTTTTGTAAAAAAATAAAAAAATTTGATGCGTTTTGGGGTTTAACAATTTTGTTTTTTTTCCCCCTTAACTGCGGATTTTTTTTTCGAGGCAAACTTCCCCCCATGATTTTTCAATAATGAAAAAACATTGTTGAAATGAAACCCCCCTTGCTTTAAAAATTGGTTTGATGCCCTTTTTCCCCCAAAAACCCCCCCTTTTCCCCCCCCTAAAACAAAACAACCCAAAAAAGGCCGAAGACTTGGTTCTTATGTTTTTGGGTAGACATCTTTAGATCTCGGCCTCTATGAACTTTTGTTTTTAAACGGCTTCTGTTATCCTATGCATAAAAAGAATTTACGTTTGTTTCCCCTAGGGGCGCAAGTGTAAATGATTACTTTATTTTTTTCCGGACATTGCTTCTTTAGTAAATTTCGTTGTAAAAGAGAGGGGGGAATCAGCAAATGCCTTGTGCTTCAGTAATCTTTTTGCTTAAAAAAATATGTAGAAATCAGTGAAGTCTCTTTGTTTGTTGAAAAGATAAAGGGAACCCTGATGAAGTACATAGACTAAATGAATCCTTTTTTTTTTTCCTGCGTTTTCGACCTATAGCAAAAGCACTGCTCAGATTGAACGATAAATCGATGATGAGGCACTTTTTAGTTGTATTAAAGATGCAGCAATGTGTATGACAAAGCGGTTTTGCCCCAAAACCCCAAAAGGTGTTTCCCATTCTAAACAAAAAACCCTTGGTTTCGACAAAGATTGTGTTTAAAAGAAAAACGAAAGGGAAAAGCTTTTAAAAATCTTTAATAGAAAAGAAACTAGAAAACAGATCATTGTACGTAAGGGAAAGGAAAAGATAAAATTTTTTTAAAAATTAAGGGGAAAAAAAAAATTCAAAAAGGAAGCTGTAGATAATTGTAACAATTGACATAATTGCAGGCATTCGGGAAAGAAATAAGAAATGGAAACGTAAAACCAGACTAAAAAAATAACTACCAAAAAAAGAGGGTTTCGTCACTTTTCTAATTCTTAAAGACAATGCTGAAAAACCGTTCAAAAATTTTTTTAGCCAGGGGTACGAAGCTGAAAATTTGTTTGTTGCCTAAATATTGAATATCAAATTAGAAGAAAAAGAACTAAAAAACATTAAAAAATGGGAAAAGCACCCGGCCCTGAGGGGTTTAATAATAAATTTTTTAAAAAAGTCTCCAGGATGCGATTGCCCTTTTTGAAAAATTTTAAAATGCATTTTTTCCAAGGGAATTACCCCAGTAATGGTCTAAAAATCATATTTCCACCCTAAAAAGGGGAATTAAAACCCCCGATAACTATGTGGTATTGTTTTTGTCTTGCCTCAGCAAACTGTAAACTTATATATTAAAAAAGAGGGTTGTCAGAATGGGCGAATAATACAGTATTATCGAAAATAGGCTGGTTTCCCCCAAAGATTATTCAACAATCGATCATATTTAATTAAAAAACCTTAGTTCAGAATATCTTTAGAGATTTATCGTGAAATTATTGTTGCCTTGATGTGGCCCCAGACGTGTGCTTTAATTTGTTGTATTTTTTTGAGTTCATCCTCCACCCCCCTCATAACCGCTTGTGAATAAACTAAAAAAATTTTTTTTTTTGACAAAAGGGGGGAAAAAGACAATAAGACCCGTTAAGACAGAAATTATAAAAAAATTATTTCCCGGGGGAAAAAATTTATTTTCTCTGTTTTCTTTTATTCGGGAGTTTTTGTATTGCATTTTTTTTCTTGCTGTCTTTTTTCCCTTTCGGAAAAAAATATTTGGGGAAAAAACTCTTTTGGAAAAATACATTGTCAATTCATATTAGGCTTCTCTTTTGAAACCTTTTTTACTTTTTGTTTTTACCGGCATTTAAATTTTTTATTTGACATATGTGACAATGTTTTTTTTTTTTTTTTTTTGTTTTTTGGAAAAAATATAAAATCACATATTTCCCATTTTAATCATATTTATATTTGTTCTTGTTTGTTAAAAATTTGATGGAAAATTTTTTTTATGAATATGCACGACAGGCTGCCGTTAGGCTTTGATGGGGATAAATTAGCAAACTATGCCAACATGTTGGAAAAAGGGGCAAAGAGAGGAGGGAAAACAGGAAAAAAGAGAAAAAACAGAAGAAAAAATAAGAACGACAAAAAAAAGATATGCAACGACCCCGAAAAAGATAAGAACGACAAGAAATCTTTTAAAAATTAGAGTTTGAAGAGAAAAACTACAGAAAGAGATTGAAAAAAATAAAAAAAAGATTAGGTTTTAGGAAAAAAAACTACAGAGGATAAGGATTTGGAACGGCAATTTAAAAAGAGACAACTTTAATTAGAAAACTGAGCGGAATTAAAAAAAATTTCAGGATGAGAGAACGCTTTCCCCCTCCTCGGTCATTTTGCGAGTAATTTCACCGAAGTCAACATACATTCCGAAGTGCCCCATTCGAGAAAAAACCCACACTTGACAGTTTTTTTTTGGTTCGAGAACCACGTATTTTTTGGTTGGCCGAAGGAGAAAAAGGAGTTTTTTTATCGCGTCCGTTTAAGGGGGGTGCTTTGCACTATACCACACCTTGTGCAAAAGGAAGGGCTTACTTGGGTCAAATTTAAAAAAAGAACTCTTAAGAAATTTCTGTGCTAGTGACCGTTTTCGTGGGTTTTGATTATCGCCCGACAAAGGGAATCTTTCCGTCTTTTTTTTAGAAGGTCATTTTTTAGTAAATGGAAAAGACTAACAAAAAAAGTAGACTTTTGAATCACCGCGGGATTTGTTACTTCGAGAGCAACTTTTCAAAGTGTCAGCAAAGTTTTTGGGGCCCTTTTCTTTAAAGGAAAAAAAGTTCATGCGTTGACAAAATGCGTCAGATGGGGGTCAGTACGATTGCTCATCGGATAAAGGTGTTGGCCGCAAGGAAAATTTTGTCCCTTTTTTGAGTTCACGCGGCTTTCAGACCATTCTGGGCAAGGAAACTAGGAAGGGAAATCGCCTTCTTTCCAAAGGGCCGCAGTTTAAAGTTTTTGGAACAGCCAAAGACCTTTCCGTGGTCAAGGCATGTCGGGTTTTTGGGGATTTCCCTCGTACCAAAATTACCACCCAAAAAACCCTTTTCCCTTTTCCCAGGGGGGTGGTGACAACCCGGGAGATTTTGGTAGCGTGGACAAGGCGAGGTTTGCAAATTTAAGGGGAACCCTTTTTTCACCGTCAAACATGCGTTGCCCCTTTTTGTGACGGCAATTTTTAAAAAAAGGGGCTGTCCTTTAAAGGAATGGAGCAAAGACTGGATTTGTTTCCCCACTAATTAAAAGGTCTTGTTTTTGGGACCAGATACCATTATGGGCTTCTTTTGGAGGATTTTGCATTAATGGTTTTTTTCAAGGTTTTATTTTGCGAGATACAGGTTGCACCCCAGTGGTGTAAGGAAAACTTTTTTTTTACTGGACCCAAAATCTTACAGTGTTTTGGTTTCGTCGTTTTGGGGAGCAAAATTTAAAATTTTCGCTTGCAAAAAATTTCCCTTTATACCTTACTACTCGGGTCGCTTACCCCCCTGTGTATAGAATCCAGTTTGCGATTTTATTTTTGGGAAAAACACCGGTGTCGCGACGTACATGGTGGTGCCCGGGATCTTTCCCTTCCCTTTTCTCTCAGTACAAAATCAAAAATTGTAGGCAGGAAAACCCAAAAAAACCGCTCAAGGTTTCAAAATGAGAATAAAAAATTTCACCAGGGGTTTGAAGACTGAGAGAAGCGACGAGAATTGCTCTGTACTGTCTACTGCAAAGCAAGTTCTCTGACAAACCCAAAGGACAAGTCGAGTACATACTGGACTCTGACACCTCACGGCGTGTACATGGGCAAGACAACAAACAGATTGTGGGTTCCCAACCCCTGAGGGAAACAGTATTACATACGGCCCCCTGATGCAGTTTCGCAGGGCTTGCGGCAACAACGAAAAGTTTAAAAGAGTTCTAGATCCATTTGTTTGGCCGGGGTCACAAAAGAAGTCACACAGTATTTTCGTTCTTGTGACATTTGCAAAACACAACTCAAAAAGGGCGCTCCCTTGCACCCTTTTACAAAAAGCTCCCATTTTCGGCCCTTTTGGAAGGTCCAGACCTTGTCGGCTTTTCCACCGTCTTTTCGGGAAATCGTATACCCTGACTTTGGGGAAGGCGAAAGATTTCCCGAAGCAATTCCCCTGAAGAAAATTTATAGATTGTCGCTGAGGCACTACTGTTATTTTTTCCAGAGGGACTTCCCAAAATTTTGCAGATTGCGGAACCCGTTCATTTCAGACCTCATGAAGGAAAAATACAGATGCGTGATCTCTTCTGTTTAACCCGCCTCCTCCCCCCGTCCAAGGAATGGTTGAAAGATTTAAAGGAAAATTAAAGTCCAGTTGAGAAAAGTACAAGCGGGGAACCCCAAGTGGGATTTTTTACCGCGTTGCTCTTGCTCAGGGGGCTGCCGAATGAACTTTGGGTTTTCGCCCTTTTTTAACTTTTTTTCGGGGATGACCCCCAGGGCCTTTTTGGGTCTGTTTGTCCAAGGGCGAACAAGCGGACATACTGAAACAAAAAGTTTTACCAAAACCCTAGACCCGCATTACCCAAAAAAAAGACGCAGTGAATTTCCCCCCGTCAGGAAGGAAAATGATTTGTATAAGGACTTTGGCAGGAAATCAAAAGGGACGTTCATTCTTTTTGGTAAAGGTATTTTCCCGCTGACAACGAGCCACCAAAGTTCGGTCGTGGAAAAGGCCTTTTGATGTCCTGAAAAAAATTTTTGGTGAACTACAAAGTGAAAATGGCAAATACTGAAAAGGGTTTATGTAAAAATTACAAAAGTATGTGAAGTACAAATGTTGCCAAAAAAGAGTAATTGGTTTGGGTATCTGTGTCGGAACAGTGGGCTGTTCGAATCATTGATTTGCTTTTGTACCTGATGTTACATAAAACAGAGCAAAGATTGCAAACAAAAAATGTAGTATTGTTAAAATCTACAATATGTGATCTGACCCCTGCCCACCTTTTTTGTCCAGGGGATCTTACGTGTGTTGTTTTGTGTTGATCTGTCTTTGATTCAAAGGAACAAGGGAAGGTATTTTTAAAACTTTCAGGATGTTCTGCTGATACCCCCGGGACAGGGGCAGCAATTGACCCCCCTACTATTCATTGGACGGAAAACCCCGTTCGGTCAAAAAATCCCCTTCCCCTTTGCAAAAAACAGGTTGTGGAGAGGATTCCGGTCTGTGGGTTAAAGTTATTTAAACCCTCCTGTCACCATTAGCTACCATTTTTTGGTGGACAACCTGATGGTCGGTCGGTTTTTCCCTCGATTACAGGAAATTAAACAAAAACCTGTGTTTGTGCAGAAAAACCTTCCCAGCATTGGGAACTTCTTTGTAAAGCAGAAGGAAATATTTTTTTTCAAAAAGATTTGACTAAAGGATATTGGAAACCCGAGGTGAAGCGACGGAAAAAAAAGCTTTTCAGAAACCTTTGGGCTGTTTCAATGGGCGAAATTTCATTTTGGGTTTTCAAAAGCCCAGTTTTTTGCCGAAGATACGTGCACAAAAACTTTATGAGTGTGGAGCGTAAGTTTTTTTATTACATTTTGCTTCTGCAAGCGGGGTCTTTGGAAAACTTGAGAGTGTTTTTGTAAACTCCGGAATTTTGGTTGACGGGTAGACCCTCCAAAATTGGCTGGATTCAAGACTCTTGGTTTTTTTTGGGGCATTCATTCTGTTTGGGAAATGACACCAGAGGAAAAAAAGTAAAAAAATCTTTGGGCCCTTTAAGAGAACCCCGTACAAAGAAAAAAGATAAAATCACTCCTTGGATGTTGTCTTTTTACAGAAATATGCACCGCACTTTGCATCTTTTAAGCCCCCTTTTAGGACTTAACAAAAAAGGAAAAAAAAAAAAAGATTTTGGTCAATGAGTGCCAGAAAGCTTGGAATGTGTTTAAATATCCTCATTATTCCCGTGTGCTTTTGCCCTCTTTTCAGAGGGTTTTGTTTTGAGAACTGTGACCTCCCAAAAGGGATGGGAAACTGTAATTGAGAATAGATGGATTGTTCACCCCGTGCAATATGCAAGTAAAAGTTCTTAACAACAAATCAAATACTAACAATTGAGGGGGGGAGTGTCTTTCATGTTTGGGCTTGTGAGAAATTTTCCAGATTCGATTGGGGACAGTTCGGTTAAAACCGACCAAGGCCCCCTTGGGGCGTTTTTTCAACGTCAAAACCAAAATAGCAGGCTGTTTAAAATGGCTTTGTCATTGAGGGTTCAAGTTTGACATTTAGCCCTTCCCGGGGAAATCAGAATTCCCTGGCAGACTTTCGTCTCGTGGTGAGTGACGTAGCTTCGTGTGCTGAAAGCTGTTTGTTTTCATGTGCACAAAATTTTTATTCTGTTGTTTGTTTCATTTTGGGGAAAGATTTATTGACATTTGGGAGTGTTATGTTGCTACTGTCAATTGAATTAAAAAGTGGTTTCGATTGATTTTTTTTCTCTCCCAAAAATGCATTGTATTTGGGATTGGTGGCTCATTGTAGGGCGTTTTTTGTGAAGGGGAGAATACTGTCTTATAAGTGGTTTTTTTTAACGCAGTCCTTTGAAGAATGAAAAAAAAAACTTTAACTTTCGAGTGCTACTTTTTTGTATATTTTTGCTTTACAAGGATTTTTACTTGCCAAATTGTTTCTCAAGTGAGTCATGGGAAATTCTCATTTTGTGAGGTGTTGGGGCATAGTTTTTTTTTGAAAAAAGCAAGAAAAACAGTTTACATTTTGGTAGATATAAAAATGTTGGCATTTGGAATAATCAGTATCGTTTAGGTTTCGTTATGTGTGACTTTGGTTTTTTGGTGATGGGTATGAATTTGTGTTTAAAACACTAAACAAAAATTTATTGTAAAATTTTTTTCCCCAACTAAGATTTTGGAATGTGATTTTGGGCATTTTTGATGTTTTATAAAGGTTTTTTCTTGCATTGATGGAAATCTTGGAAAAAGGGAAAAATTTGATGATTGATGGTGAAGTTGTATATTAACCTTTGATAGATGTGTATTAAAAAAAGTTTTGGCGAAAATTTTTTTTTACCCCGGGATGGGGGGGGGTCATGTGATGTAGCCTTACATGGCGACATGTGACGTTCCCTCCGTAAAAGCCCCTTATTTTTATAAAGATTTCCCTAGGGAAAGGAAAAGGAAATAAAAAGAAAGTGAATTTGAATGGGCCGACCCGTGTGTCGATGTCGTGGGGGCTTTAAGTGGGCGTTATTTTTTTGGGAAAGGAGGACGTTGTCCATTGGTTAAATAACCCAAGGGCTGGGAAAACGTTGGTTGTGAGTACTCACTGAAAAGGTATTTTAAAAAAAGAAAAGGGGGAAAAATTGGGGAAAAGGAAGGGAGGCTTGGGGACTTACCGGACAGGGTTTTTTGAAGAACGAGTTCCACCCGCAATTTCCCCTTACCAGGTGAGGTTTGAAGATGGGGAGAAAAAAAAAAAAGTTCAGAAAAGGGAAAAAAGGGGGGAGAATTTATATTTTTAGATTTTTAAAAAAGGTTTTTTTACACGGACTCCATTCGGTTTCGCCCCCTTTCCCCCTGCTGTGGCAATCCCGGGAGCGGTACAGACAATGTGGCGTGTGTGAAACAGTGCTGGGCTACCGGGGTACAGACAAATGTGGCAGTGGGGTGAAACAGGCTGTGGGGACCTAGACGAAGAGGTCGACGACGCCGGACGTGGAGCTTAAATAATCTTCTGTTGACCCCAAAGATTTTTAATTTTCCCCCCTTTACGGATCGGGTGAAAGTCTTAAATTTTTGCCATCTTTTTTATTCTTCTTGAAAATGTATACTTTTTCTCCAGTGAGGGGGAGAAACCGTTTAAAGAATATTTTTAAATAGTATAAAAAAATGAGTGAATTTGGGCCCAGAGTGGTCTGTGGAAGTTTGTACCCCTTTTCTGGGGTGGGAACATTTCAAGATTTAAAGTTGAGAAGTTGATTTTTGTTTAGTAAATTATTCCCCCGGGGGGAGGGGGGGAAAAAGAGATGTAATGGCCTTCTGGTTGTTTGGGGAGATTGGTGTGCACGGAGTGAATGTGGGGTGAGTGCGGGAGCAATGACAGTGTGACAGTGTTCTTCACGAACGCCAAAAACGAATCAAAATAAAATGCAGTTTTCAAAACCAGGAACGATTTCATGTTTTCATGCGTCTAAAAAGCTGCACGTCATAAGCATTCCTTGAAGACCCATAGTATTCTGACTCAGTCATTTCTTTTTTTAAGTATTTAAAAGTTTTATTTTCAAACAATTTTGAAATTGTCAGCATCTCTCTCTTGAAACTGTCTATTTTTGTAATGCCTTCTCTTCTTATATCCTTTCTGTAGAATTCTTCATGTCGTCCTCTCCAATTTTGTTTTCAAAGTAAACAACCGTTTCACAAATTACCTTTTTTTTTTCATTTGCAGTTAAACACGGAAACGTTGACAGCATATCATATATGTTTCTACAAAGTAAAAACAAAACGAAATCGAACGACTCGTGGTTACGAAAACTGTTGGAAAGACTTAAGGTTTTACCATTAGTTCGTTGTATAGTGTACTGAACACCTATTCTCGCTAATGGTAGTGACATTCTCTCTCTCTCTCTCTCCTCTCTCTCTCTCTCTCTCTCTCTCTCTCCTCCCTCTCTCTCTCTCTCTCTCTCCTTCTCTCTCTCTCTCTCTCACACACACACACACACACACACACACACACACACACACACACACACACACTGTTGGATTCTCTCTTTAGGGCACATAAGACCGTATGGCGAAAGCTTGGCTGTGTCTGGAGTGGCACTGTCTTCATCTGTCCGTGGGCAGGGGTGGTTGGGTCTGTGGGGTGTGCTCGCAGCTGGAGGGTGGTGTTTTTTCGCCGGTGGGCTCTGCAGTCATGAAATACGGGCTGGTACACCCATGGGATGCTACTTTAAGGCTGTTATGAGCTGCATCCTGTAGTCTAATTTACCTCTGTTCAGGAGCAGTTATGTCCCTTGATTCTTAATGGAGTGTCATGCGCGTGCCTGTACCCATCGTCAACACAGCGCAGGCCTCCAAGGGTGGTACAGGACTGCTGTAAAGGCAGGTGAAGACAGTGCTTCTCTGGGTCCTCCCCAGCACCTTTGGGTGTTTCTCTTTCTTCTTTGCCTTAACTAGGCTGACCCTGGAGAAAGGTCCAGTGACGGTGAGGAAAGACCCACTGACCACAGGAAAGTCCTGTTGACAGTGGGAAGACTACAACTTTGATTCTCTCTTGAGGGCACATAAGACCGTATGCGAAACTATGGCTGTGTCTGGAGTGGCACGTCTTCATCTGTCCGTGGGCAGGGGTGGTTGGTCGTGGTGTGCCGCAGCTGGTGTCGGTCTTTTAGGCTGTAATGAAAACCCCCAAAAAAAAGAGAAAAACAGAAAACCAAAAAAAAACCCCAAAAAAAGAAACCCAATTCGGCGCGGGCTTAACAAAGCCCCCCCAAAAAAAAACCGTTCCGGGGTTTTTCCCTGGGTTTTAAAAATAGGGCCCCTAAAAACCCGAAATGAAGGGTTTTTTTTTTTCCCCCCCCCCCCCTTCTTCAAACACCCCCCCAAAAGCCTCCCCCCCCCCCCCC
>JAFLJL010002382.1:0-26521 GCA_018398815.1 Conus ventricosus | reverse complement strand
AAAACTGCTTAAAGCAGGGGAAACATTGATATTCTCCGTCTGTCGCTCTCTGCGCGCTCGCGTGCTTTTGCGCTAGGCTAGCACTCGCAGTGTGTGTGTGTGTGTGTGTGCGTGTGTGCGTGCGTGCGTGCGTGCGTGCTGCGTGCTTGTGTGTGTGTGTGTATGTGTGCGTGCGTGCGTGAATGAGTGTGTGCGTCCCCCCTGCAAACAAGTATTTTATATTTGCCTTACCTCCTTCTTCCCCATGTATATGCAGTTGAAACGATGTCTTTATTCTTTTTCTTCTTTTTTTCCCTATTCTTTAAGCGACTTATGGCGTGGATCCACTGACGTCAGAGCCCGTGCTGACGTCCAGCGTGACGTTAACTGATCAGCCGGTGGGGCGCTATCTGTATCTTCAGATCAAAAGCTTGTGTCTTCTTCCCAGCAACCACCTGCTCATTGGCGCCCTCACTGGAGCCCGTGAGGATTTTCACATGAGATTGCTCTCCCCTGTCGACGCTGGACGGCCAAGACATATGGAAGTACTCAACGATCTTCCGGGTGAAGATGAAAAAAATAAAATAAATCAAAATATTAAAAAAAAAATGGTCATGTTGACATTATTGTTGTCGTTATAATTGTTCTTCTTGTTACTTTTTTCTTTTTCTTTTTGGGTTGTTCCTGTTATTTGTTTTTGTTCCTGTGGTTATTATAGTTGTGTCAAGAGACCTAACACATAATCGCTCTTGTTCTCATAGATGTAGTTTTTCTTGTGGTCATAGTTGTAATGGTTGTTTCTGTTGTCTTTAGTTTACTGTTGTTATAGTTGTTCTGGCTGTCATCCTTGTTGTTAAAGTTGTTCTCGTCGTCTTTATTGTTGTTATGGTTGTTCCAGTTATCCTTATTGTTGTTCCCATTGTTCTTATTGGTGGTTTTTTTTTTTGTTCCTAATGGTGCTTATTATTGTGATGATGGTTATTCCCATCATTCTTCTATGTTGTTATTGTCATAAGTTGTTGGTGGTATTGTTCTTTCTGTCCTTGCTGTAGTTTTTGTTCCTGTTGTCCTGATTGTTAATATAGTTATTATGCTTGTTTTCCTTATTCTTGTCATTGTTGTTATTCTTCTGTCCTCATTGTTGTTGTGATGTCTGTTGTTCCTGCTCTGCTTATTGTTCTTTTTATAATGTTGTTCGTGTTGGCCTTATTGTTGTCACAGTTGTTGTAACTGACGTCCTCATTATTGTTTTTATAGTTTTCCAGCTGGCCATATTGTTGTTTGTTATTGTGATTCCTGCTTTCCTTATTGTTAATTTTATGAACACTGTTGTTCTTGTCGTTATCATTGTTATTATAGTTGTTGTTCCTGTTGTCCTTATTGTTGTTATGGTTGTTCCTGTTGTCCTTATTGTTGTTAATGGTTGTTTCTGTTGTCCTTATTGTTGTTATGGTTGTGGGGGTTGTTGGGGTGAAACGAACTACTAATCAGTGAACTAGCCAATCACACACACTTACCGAGTGACAAACCTCATCAACCCCACAACCTCCCATCCATCAAACACAACAAACCTTAACCAGTCAAACATCAAACCATCTTCTGTGCCAGGTGACGTCAACTCACTGGCGTTGCTAAGCAACGGGCTGGTTGCCATGACGCAGAAGCCTTACAAGAACAACAGCGTGTACATCCTGGAGGTGAACGGAGGCGGCGGCTCCAGAGTGGTGAACACGTTCAGCAGTAGAGGGCGGTACTACTACAGCAACCTCTGCTGTGCCGTGGTGGCCCCTGGACCCAGAAACAACACCCTGGTGGTGGCCACCTTCGACGACGAGTGGGGGGACCGAACCTCCAATATTGAGGTCAGTGGTGGGACCACAGCTCCAATATTGAGGTCAGTGAGGGGACCACAGCTCAAATATTGAGGTCAGTGGAGAAACCACAGCTCCAATATTGAGGTCAGTGGAGAAACCACAGCTCCAATATTGAGGTCAGTGGGGGAACCACAGTTCCAGTATCGAGGTCAGTGGGGGAACCACAGCTCCAATACTGAGATCAGTGGGGGAACCACAGCTACAATATTGAGGTCAGTGGAGGGACCACAGCTCCAATATTGAGGTCAGTGGGGGAACCACAGCTCCAATATCGAGGTCAGCGAAGAACCACAGCTCCAATATTGAGGTCAGTGAAGAACCACAGCCCCAACATTGAGGTCAGTGGGGGAACCACAGCTCCAATATTGAGGTCAGTGGAGAAATCACAGCTCCATTATTGAGGTCAGTGGGGGAACAACAGCTCCAATATTGAGGTCAGTGGGGGACCACAGCCCCAATATTGGGTCAGTGGGGGGACAACACTCCAATATTGAGGTCAGTGGGGGGGGACAACAGCTCCAATATTGTAGTCCAGTGGGGGGGGGGACAACAGCTCCAATATTGAGGTCAGTGGGGGGGGACAACAGCTCCAATATTGAGGTCAGTGGGGGACCACAGCTCCATATTGAGTCAGTGGGGGAACCACAGCTTAATATTGAGGTCAGTGGGGAACCACAGCTCAATATTGAGGTCAGTGGCAGGAACCACAGTTTCCAATATGAGGTCAGTGGGGGACCACAGCTCCAAATTTATTGAGGTCAGTGGAGGGACCACAGCTCCAATATTGAGGTCATTGGGGGAACCACAGCTCCAATATTGAGGTCAGTGGAGAAATCAAGCTCCATTATTGAGGTCATGGGGGGACCACAGCTCCAATATTGAGGTCAGTGAGGGAACCACAGCTCCAATATTGAGGTCAGTGGGGGAACCACAGCTCCAATATTGAGGGGAGGTGGGGGGCGGGGGGGGTGGGGGGGGGGGGACGGGGGTGGGGGGGGGGGGGGCGTGGGGGGGGGGGGGGGGGGGGGGGGGGGGGGGGGGGGGGGGGGGGGGGGGGGCACAGCTTAAATATTGAGGTCAGTGGGGGAACCACAGCTCTAATATTGAGGTCAGTGGGGGACCACAGCTCCAATATTGAGGTCAGTGAGGGGACCACAGCTCCAATATTGAGGTCAGTGAGGGACCACAGCTCCAATATTGAGGTCAGTGGGGAACCACAGCTCTAATGTTGAGGTCAGTGGTGGAACCACAGCTTCAATATTGAGGTCAGTGGGGGAACCACAGCTCCAATATTCAGGTCAGTGGAGGGACCACAGCACCAATATTGAGGTCAGTGAGGGAACCACAGCTCCAATATTGATGTCAGTGAGGGAAAGAGAACAGTAATTTGCCGACTCTAGGCCACTTTCGCCCTCAACCAGTTTTCGGGGCGAAAGTGACCTAGATCAGCATATTACTGTTCTCTGACAAGTAAGACTTCAATGACCAAAAAATAACGATTATCTACAAACAAACATACTGTGTAGGGTTATCCGTTTTCAATACTAATTTACTAAACTTTTCAGATTTCAGTTTTTGTTTAATCCTATGTTTTTCCGGGTCATTTTCAATAACATCATTTTCGCGCAAACATTCTTCAAATGAGTCTCTGTCTTTCATGTGAAATAAAACTACAGTCTTTAACTGTTCTCTAAAGTCTTTTAAAACCGAGTTATATTTCTGGCATAAAATCCACACACTTATCCCAGCATGTCTTCCGCTGAAAGCTAGTTTCGACAAAGTGTTTCTCTTTTTAACTATGTCTCTTTCTGCCGAACAGTCATCTATAATAAATAGTGTCTGCGTTCCTTCAAACAGTCTATTAAAAACTGTTCTAAACACTCACTCAGTTTATTGCTAGGATTAACTAAATATATGTCATCATCTGTCCATATAAACCTTCTATCATGATATGCTTTGTTCCATTAAGTGTTGGACAGAAAACCACAATATGATTAAATATAAACGATAAACTGTTTGTAACAGGTCGAGGATAAATATTGTTTTCCACAACCAGTCTGCCCACAAATCAATGAGGCATGAGGAGTTTTTGTCATAAAGTTTAACTGCTCCATAGTTTTATAACAGAACTTAATCTAATCCAGTTATTATTTTAGTCATACTCTGTCAAACTTGTTCAGTATAATAAACCCCTATGAGGCCTAAATGTGTAAGATTTAATCCAATTTAGTTCTGTAAGATTGTTTCTATTTAAGTCAACATTGATTTTGTTGCTTGTTGTTATGATCTTAATATCCTCGCCATTGTGAAGAACGACGATGGTAACGTTAAGGCGTTTTAACGTCTAAGTTTTGCCAGCTAATATTAATTCCTTTTATAAGGTCATCACTAACGCCCACAACCCCATCCCTCTCCACATCTTTAAAGACAGAAATTTCAAATATCATTGTGAACGTGTCTCCTAATTTTCTGCTTGGAAAGAACTGTAATTTTGTAGAAGCTTTTTTTACAACTGTTTCTTTTCTGTGGAGGATGTACTGCTTTTTCCCATACGGCGTTATTTCAATTTCTTTCCGCTATTGTCGTCCGGCATAAGACTTACATGTAAAGGGCCAGAGTTAAATGCTTTTCTGAAACTTTTTTGACGGCTAAAATATGTAAATGGGCTTATGAATTCAAATTTTATGTCCCATTCTAAATATGGTTCTAAGTGCCATTTGAGGTCAGGTTTTCGAACTATTTTATATTCATACTGGCCAACATTATTTGCCTCTAGATTGCGCAGTTGTTCTAGTTTAGGAAACTTTTTGCTGTCGCTAACCTCTTTGCGTTTATAATCACCATCTTTAGTGTACTAAAAACCCATACAAAGCGCCTATCTCACCGTTCTGTTCAAAGTCCGCAACGTCTGCAAGGTCTTTTAATTCTAAAGTTATACACCTCACAGGAGCTAATGTAACTCCCGATTCTTCTGGCCCACGCGACATTATTTTTTAGTAGCGTATTATTTTATTTCTAAAACAATGTGTAGGTTATCGCATTTTACAACTTTTCCTGCTTGTCTTTGATTTTTATATTAAATGATCCGACCCTCCCACAAACTAATCTTTTAAAACTGTAAATTAGGGAATTGTATAATTTCATAATCGCAATATGCAGCTTTCCCTGATGGAAGAGCTCTTAAAACAGTTGAGGGCCTTCCGTCATATAAGTTTTCATCAGTGCTCAGCTCATCCAAATGAACATAGAGTAATGAATGTAATGCAAGATCGAGCGGACTTTCCCCTCAAATGTAGTTTTATCTGGCGCAGCACTAAAACTATGAGTGGGTAGATGCTAGTTGTAAAGCCTAACATTTTAGCTAGCTCTCTATCAAAAAAGTAAGATACTTCTTCAGGCTTGAATGTTAACATTGTTTTTAGATTTGCATTGTTAAGTTTGAGGTAATGTCAAAGTTACTCATTGCTTCTTTTAGTGAGCAAAACCCATAATAACCATCAGGTATTGTTAACTGGCTAATTTTGGTCCCTGCTTTGTCAACTTTTAGAACCGTATTATTCTCCTTGGCTTCGCTTATATTAAACCATACGACTTTGTAAAATATTTCATGAAGTGCAACCATTTTGGCTCCGCATTCGTTATCAATAGCATGTTCTAAAAACGAAGGACGGGCTTGGGTTGTTATTGTTACAAACATTTTTTTAAACAAATAAAAATGAGTGCATTCAAATATACTGGTGCAAAATATTCTGTTGGGCCGCACTACAATCTTAAAAATATAGCAACTGATACTCTTGACATTGCTGTGACCCAGACTGCCTCTTTTCATAAAAAGGTGAGTACTCCATTGAAGAGCTATCTTAACCCCCCTATTGAAAATGACCACATCAAGAAAGCGTGGTTTAGTCATCCGATGCAGTTTTATCAGAACCAGTTAAACTTTGCTGTGTTTTGCGCATCAACTGGGTGTGGAGTGTCGTATGCTGATCATTTAAATCACCATGATCCTTTGGTGAGGTCAGTGTACAGATTTCATTTTTATTACACCTTTAGACGTATTTTTGACTGAACTGCAAGCGCCATTACCAAATGACAAACCGTTTAATCCACTCAGCAACAGAATAGACATGAAGGCTTTTGAAAGGATCTGTAACGAATTCAATATTAACATCAAGACAGGCTTTAGACAAAAGTTGGATCATAATCATGGCCTAGGCGACCTTTATTTTCGGGGCACGCACAGAAAGTATAACTATGACTGGCATCCTCCTTTCAAATCTTTCTTTTTGGCACAACTGTTGAGCCTGGGTCCCTACAGCAAGAGCAAAAAAACAGCATGGACAACATTTATCTTAGACACTCTAAGGGCCTAACTAGGGCGGGAATAGAACGAATAAACGACTCTATTCGTACTTACGTTTGGTGTTTGCTAGGCTCGCAAGCACAGGCAAGATCGAGCATTACTGATCCTTCTACTGGCTTTGATGCACAAAAACAGTTCTTGGCAAATTTAGAGGACGCCATTAATTCTACAGTTGATTTACCTTCAAGTATTAAAAGGTACCAAATGTTTTACAATACGCAAGATCGAAAGTAGACTTTGCTGTTGGCACTGGTTTATACATGCTGCCTTCTGACCTCAGACTCCAGATAGGTACAATAATAAACTATAATAATGAAATTCTTATAGCAGGCAATGAACAGAAGGTTGGAAAAACGACATAAATTCTGGGCCAGTAATATTACAAACAATAAAAGAACACCCAAGATTAAGTCATCTAATCCCCGAAGTCCAAACCCCCAAAGCCATTGAAGACTCAGCAAAGCTCGCGGACTCTGTTCGCGATGACCATGAATATGAAAAGACAGCGCTTGTTCTTGGATTAACTGGCATAGGATTACTTGGTCTTTATCTTACTAAATAGTAACCCAACTATTACGAGAACTAATGTCCATAAGTGCTCGGCCATAAAGCCAACTACTTTGCTTGCAGTAGACAAAAGCCAGCTGACAATACTCCCCAATATTCCTGGTAAAGCGTTCACGGCTTTACCAGCTAATTTTTTTAATAAACTTGCAAGATGATCAAGCTGTTTTTTTACCCATGATTTATCAGGCGGAGATGGAGGCGATGGCGGCGGAGGTAATGAACTTTGACCACCGCCGCCTGTAATAGCCATCACCAGTGTACTTATTGCAAATCCTAAAGGCCGTTATAACGCTTGCTAATGTGACTCCTTGCTCTCTAAACAGTGTTCTTATTCGTTCTGCTAGCGTTGCGTCTTCATATAAAAATTTTTCGATAGTTTCTCTTATTCTATTCACTTGAGTTCGTAATTGTCTCGGTTAGTAGTCGTCACTTCTAGTCTTGCTGATCTTTCTTGTTCAAGATCTTTTAGTCTTTGGGTTATTCTTTCTTTAATATCATGCCCTAAGTTGGCGTCATCAGCCTCAACGAGTTTTTCTTTTTCTCTTTTTATATGCCATCTAGTTCACCTAGTTTTGCTAAATTGTTTGTTAATTCGCCTTGATGCTTCTCAAAGCATGATCAAGGGCTAATAATTCTCGCATAGGCAATGGGGAATCATTAATTGTTTTTAACGCTGTTTCTTCTGAAAAACTGGTTTCTGCTTCTATTGTATTTATTAATTCGCCTGCTGATTGATTTTTAATTCTTTAAGTTCCATGTTTTGCATTTGGTTATCTGTCGGGAGTTCTTGTAGTGTGTTTTGAAGTTTAGCAACTGCATCCCTATCTATTTTGGTCTAGCAATGCCAAGGCGATTTTGTACGCTCGCAGGGAGTCTATTTCTAATTGAACCCACGGCTAAAAACTTTGATGGGTCTTTTTTAGTTGTAAGCTGAACAAGTTTCCTCGGTCGTTTTTCACAAACAAATGGTCATCTTTTACTTCAAAATCATTAGGGGCTATAATTCGGGGGGGTTCTTGACCTAAACTTTGGTACAATGATTTGGCCTTACTTTCTGTTAATTCACGCCGCAATGAGAGCGTTGAGCGATGCTGTGTCAAGGGATCATTTCACTCATGTCGTCTCCAAGATCAAAAACATCATAATCTTCTTCGCCTTCAATTCCTGCCATGTTTTTAAATAATTAACTTTTTATTTTGCTTCATAAAATGGCGGAGCAAACATATGGCTCGATTCTTAACCCGCATAGAAAACTGAAAGAGCCCTTAGGCGTGAAGGGAAATAAACGGAATATTATTGTTCCAAATAATCCATCTACTATTGATGCAGATCAAATTCTTACTGTCAAATTTCCAGACTTAGGAGCGGATGAATTGATTGTGCCAGCTCTGCGCGTCTTACTTTCAAAATAGAACTCGCTTCAACAACAGACCCAAACAGGACAGTTGTCCAGAATCTGGGACGGGCAATTGTTAAGAAAATTTCTATAAAACTTGAGGGGCAAGAAATATTTTCTTTACACAATGCAGACATATTTTTAACCTATTCTGATCTATGGCTAACCGGGAATGAAAGGGCTGACTTTGCGTTTCAAGGAATCGAAAATGAAGAAGCACTAAAACATAGAATAGGCGCCGAAGATATTAAAGACGGTAAAAAGTATGCAGCTGTAAATTTTGCGTATGGAAATCGCTTTTTTTCCATTCCCTTAGATTTTGAGTGTTAAAAGCGCATGCGCCATACTTTCAAGGAGCATTAAAAGACAGATTGTCATATGAACTAACTTTTAATGAATACAAACGTGTTATCAGATCAACAGACACCGAAGCAAAGTACAGCATTTCTGACATCTCGTTAGAGTTTGACGTTGTTAGCAACTCTAATTTAGCAGAGCTGATTGCGCACCAATATCATTCACATTTCCCAATATATTACGAAAGAGTGATTCATCATACAACATATCCCAGAAGCAGGGCAGACACTATATGGAATTTTAGCTTTAGTGTTGCAGCAAGATCGCTTAAAGGTATTTTATTGCTGTGCGAAGATGAAGAACCGTTCAAAAGCAAGTGAAAAGTTTTTTAATCCAAAAATAACGAAAGTACAATGTTCGATTGAGGGTAGTCCTAACCAAATCTACGCTAGCGGGGTTAAACCTTATCAGCATTTTGATGAAATAGAAAACTGTTTGGAGGCGGGAGGTGTAGAAATCCAACAGTTGACCTTGTGTCTAAAGATTACATCTTCACAATGTTAGGCTTGATGATTATTTAACAACGAAATACGGTTTATGGATTGACCTAAGGTCAACAGAGGATAATCAGTTGCATGGAAGCGGAGAAAGGTGAAAGACGTAATAAACATTCAAATTGATAAAGAAGAAGAAGCCGATAAACCGCTTAATGTACATTTGTTTTTATTATATGATGCGCAGCTGAATATTGTAAATAACAGATTAAAAGATGTAGTATACTAAATTATTTTTATTTAAAAAAAGCATGTCTGTTCAGGTTTATCCAAATGTGCCTACAGCGCCGCCAAGAGAAGAGATAGTAGAAAGCCCTAACATAAAACCTTTAGATTAACCAACATTACACAAATGCAACAAAAACTAGAGCAAGACCTTTCAAAATACAGCAAAACCAAACGAAGGTATTCTGCTGCCTTTAATGCTGTTACATATGTTAATACTGGAACATCAACTATAAGTGCTCTATCGGCTGGAACAAGTGTTGGTCTCTTAGCAACAGGCGTTGGTGCGCCCCGAGCTTTACCTCTAGGCGGTTTGTCTTTAGCTCTTGGCCTGTGTTCATTAGCTGTAAGTGCGGCTGGCAAAAAATTAAAAACTAAACTCCAAAAGCACACAGCTATGGTTCAACTAATAACAGCTAAACTTAGCTTGTTCAAACTGACAATAAATAAAGCACTAGCTGACTCAACATCACGGATGAAGAATTTTAATCGTTTACAGGCCGATTTTAATGACTACAAAAGACAAAAGTTTGATCTCAAAGAAAGGCGAGGACAAGTTTTTCTCAACAGCCAGACCCCGAGCAGATAAAAAAGGAATGCTTAAAAAAAGTAACGAGACATTAAACTCTGTTCTAAACAGCTCACAGTAACAACAACGAAGGGTGTTTATACTTTAGTTTATGAGTCCAAGCACAAAAAGACCGTTGATATTGATTTTTGATTAAGCCGTTGTATTTTTTTTAAATTTAAATAAAATATGTTGGCTTAGAAAAGAAAGACAGCATGGCTAAGATATATGAAGGCCCAGATGAATTGTTTGAAGGAATGCTCGAGAAAGAGCGTTTGTCAAGAGCACTGAATGATATTGATTTAGAAGTCATTGACCCAACAAACGTACAGGCAAGCGTTGTTCATGCTATTTCTCAAGTTCCAGGCAAACTAACAATAGACCCGCCAGTTAAAGTAATGTTAGCTGTTTTAATCGACTATGTAACAATAAATGAAGAAAATCTAGAAGTCTGGGTCTCAACTAAACAGCAGACTATTCTTTCTCATAATGACTTAACACCCGGTTGGGCAGACGACTGCTTACACAGTTTGACGCTGCCGCTGAAGAAGCTAAAATGAGAGGCTCTGGTTGGTCAGAGGGCGAAGTCTTAGAGATTAGATTAAAACAGGCTAAGTATGGCACCGATTGTAGGCAAGGCTTACATTCCGCTACCTCGGGAGTTGGTTTTAAAGAGAGCAGTTTTAAACATAAAAAATTCAGACAACAAATGTTTCATGTGGTGTGTTCTTGCAAGGCTGCATCATGTCCGCGAACACGCAGAGAGAGTGACTAACTATCGGCAATACGCCAAAGATCTTAACTTCAATGGAATATCCTTTCCTGTTAGTGTAGACCAAATTGATCAGTTTGAAGAACAAAACAACCCAATAACTGTTAATGTATACACATGGGATGAGGAAACAAATTTGGTGCCAATTAAAGTGTCCAAGAACAGTCCAACAATAGGCGAACCCAGCCAAAAGTCATGTGGACTTACTCCTAATGTTTTCGCCAGCAGGGCTGCCCCATTACACATTGATACGCACAATGAGCAGATTATTAGCGCATACTTCAAAACATGAACATAAACAAGAATTCTGTAGAAAATGTTTAACAAGAATTCCAACCGCTCAAGCTGCGCTTGGAACATATAAAACATTGTAAAAGTTCTGTAGACTGTAAGACAGAACTAACTACGCCCCCGCCAGGATCTAAAGTTAGTTTTAAGAACTGGAAACGGCTGCAAACAAGTCCATACGTAGTTTACGCAGACTTCGAGTCGCTTATTGTTCCTTATGAAGGGCCAGCACCACAAAAACTTCGAAAAACAGTCTTAATGAGTAATCATCAGATTTGTTCATTGCCTTCATTATTGTTAGGTCGGATGGCGTTTATTCAGAACCAGAATTATATAGAGGACCAGATGCTGCAAGAAACATTCTTAAAACGCATGCAGCAAGTGCGTAACGCCTGTTCTAATAATCTAAACTTATCTGAAATCATAATGGCGCCTGAAGACCAACAACAGTATGACTCAGCCACGCATTGTTGGATTTGCGGTTTAGAGCTAACGCCCAAGAGTGTAAACCCCACAGTAAGAGACCATGAGCACTTTAGGGGGAAGGGTTTTAAGGTGCACGCCCCAGTAAATGCAATCTTAAACAAATTTTAAACCTAAGACTGGAAGCTGCCTGAAAATTTTTTCACAACTTGCGAGGTTAGGGACCCCAAAATTTTAAAAATCAAGCAAAAACTAGCGCCTTCGGGTAGAAAGCTTTGGCACAGTCATCAAAAAGTACATGTTTTTTCACTTTAAATAAATTCTTTCAACGACCCATGAAACACATGATGGCTCTTTAAAGGGGCACTGGCTACCCCTTTAAAGTCCCCCCAAATAACGGAAGAATTTTTTGACTCAACTCTTTTTTAAAAGGGTTTTTACCCCATGAATACATGAACATTTGGGGAAAAGGGTTTTGGACGAAGAAAACATTTCCGCCAAAGGCGGCGTTCTTTTCCTAGTCTTAGGGGAAAAGGGAAACTTTTGCGACTTCCGTTTCCCCACATGCTAAAGATGTTTTGGGCACAATTTAAATTTGGGAAAAAACGTTTGGGAGACATCATGCTCCAATTAAGGGCAATGTAGGGTTTTTTTTGGGGGGACGTCTTTAAAAATTATAGAAAGACCTGCAGGAAACATTATAGCCTGGATCCCCGAATTACATTTTTTTTGCGCCCGGGATGAGCTGGGCCCTTTTTTTAAAAAATTTTAAACGGTACAAATTGATTTATTGTCAGTTTTTTACCAAGATTCAATTTTTGAAAAGGGAATTGCGTGGGGGAATTATATGGCATCGCATCTTTTAACTGTAAAGAAAACCCAACAAATACGGGGAACGACTAGGATCCGAGTAAAAGGGGCTAACATTTTTAGGTAATTTGATGCAAACAATCTGTATGGGGGGCAATGGCGCAATCACTTCCATTACGTAACTTCAAGAGGAAAACAGGCGGCGATCCGAAAAATTTAAAGGGAAATTTAAAATGGGTTTGGGGAGTTTAACGCCTGATTCCCAAAAGCGTGGTTTCATTTAAAGTTGACTTTGAATATTTCCCCATGAACTCCCCTTTACCTCAAATTTACTATCCTTGGCAGCAGAAAGCTAAAGACGGGGCCAAGAGAACCACCTAAACTTTTGCCTAATCTTCGCAGCAAAAAAAATTTTGTCTGGGCAGTACAGACTTTTGCCAAATTTTTTTTAAGACAAAGGGTTGAATTGGGCAGCAGGTTTTATCGCATAATTTTTTTTTGATCAAGAACAGTTTTATGAAACCCCTACACATGGGAAAACACTGATCTTTAGAAAATAAAAACCCAGATGCTTCGAAAAGACTTTTTCCCAAGGGTGATGAAAACAGCGGTTTTTTAAAAACAAGGGGAAAACCGCACAACCAAAGATGCCAGATTAGTCCCCCCAAAGGAACGAAGCAATTAAGCTAACTCAAAACCAAATTTTTCAGGGCTTCCCGAAGATTCATAAACAGCCTTTTTGGCATAAGGTTTAAAAAAAAAAAGTCAAATTAACAAACCGAAATTTTTTGGGTTACGGGGGGGGGGAAAAAAACAAAGCTTTTGATGGGTTTAAATTTCTTTATGACTTTCTTTAAGGGCCCCCTACCAAGTCCCGAGTACTTTACAAAAGATACAGAAGTTTTTTAAGATACCCTAAATGAAGAAAATTTTTAAAGACTTGGGGGAAAAAAAAAAGGAAAATGGGTAAAGGGGATGCGGGGGGTACACACACTGAATTTAACCCCAAAATTCGCCTTTGCCCTTTAAATTTCAACAAGAAGGTTTTAGGAAAAAATTAAAGGGTGAATTAACCCGGGGAAAAGGGGATCAAGGGGTATGTGGGTTAAGGGCAAAAAGGGCAGGATTTCGGCCAGGAAAAAAATCATTAAGGGAAAACAAAAGGAATAAACCCGCAGTGGTTTTGCATCAAACCCTATCACATGGCAAACCCACAAAGAAGCATTTTTTGGAAAAAAAAACTTTTTTATCATGTCAACGTAAAAACGATCTAATCTACATGAAAACAACAAAACAGTTGTAACAAAAAGTCATTTTGATAAACCAAAAACAAAAAGGTGTTTTTTTTAATCCAGAGTTTTTTTTATGCAAATTTGGGCACTGGAGAACCGGAAATTAATTAAAGCGGAAAGTGTTGGCAAACGGGAGTTCTTTTTTCACAAAAGATCCCTTTTAGGGGCGGGGGGGGTTTTTTTGTTTCCCGTTTTTTTCGTAAAAATACACGGGGGGAATTTATTTTTTCAATTCTTTTTATTTTGTAAAGGGGCAAAAACTCCCAAAATGGAAATTTTTCCCTGAGGCGAGTGTCCCCTTTTTTGCTTCCACCGAAATAAAGGTACCCTTTTAAAAACCAAAAGGGAAAGTTTTCCGGGGGAAGACTCTCCTTCAACAACATTATTGGGGGGTTTTTTGTTTTCTTGTACGGTGTTAGGCCCTTTTTAAAATTCCCTTTATTATTCTTGGCGCGCAAACTGAAGGGGAGTCTTTTAACCCATTCCCGGTTTTCGAGAATGTCCCTTTAACTTTTCCTTTAACTGGGAAAGGGGAAAAGTCTTTCACAAAAGTTTGGGGTTTAAAATTTTTAAAATAAAACCGTGACTTGAACTCCCGGGAAAGCCTCTTCTAATGGTAACTCCCAGTTTTTAAAAAAATAATTTATTCCTTGGGGCCCTTTTTAAACTTTTTCCACAACGGGGGCTTTAACATCGAGGATAATTAAAGGGGCCTCCCTTGGGAATCAGCTGGTTTTGGGGACAGCAACACAGAACACCTTTTTTTGTTAATGGTTCCGCACCCTTTTAACCCTTTAAGCTATGTCAATACTGTGGGGTGCGACTTTTAAAACTTTTTCCCTCAAACGTATCAGGGGGGGGAAATATTGAAGGTCCAAATTTTATGGTGGGCGTTCGGTATTGATTCACAAAGTGTGGTCCTGTATTTGTTTTGGGCCCGGGAAATAAATTTGCCAAATCGCTTGGTTTTAAAACCTTTTTTTGCTGGTTTGGGGGCCCGAACCCCCGGGGCCCCTTGGGGTTACTTTTGTAGGGGTGAACCCCTTCCCAAAATCCTTTGGGGGGAAAAAATTTGGAAAAATTTTTCCTTTTTTTTTCAGCCCCAAAATTATGTGCAACAAAATACACAAAGGGCATACCCAAAGGGAAAAACGGGGATTTCTTGGGGATCTTTTTGTTTTTCTGATGGGGTTTATAAAATCACTGAATTTGGTGGGGGCAAAGTCTGGGGTCGGGTTTTTTCCCCGGTTTCAGATAATATTGTTTTTAAATTGGGTTGACAAAACCCTTTAAAAATTTTTAAACGGGAAAGCCCCTGTTTTTTCCCGGGTGTCATTAATAAAATCTAATGCTCAAGTCCTGCTTTTCATAGGCGTCCTTTTGGGAGCGGGAGGTTTCCCCATACTTTTTTATGTCTTTTTCCCGCCGTCCCTCCCCAGTTTTTCTAAAAAGCGAAATTACCTTCCCCTAAAACAAGCCCATTTTACCCCCAGCGCCACCCATCAACATTACGACGAACCATTTTTTTAAAATTTATTTTTTTTTTTAAAAATTTTTACTGGCCGGAATTAGTTTTCCCTTGGGTTGACTAAAAATCTTTCGTGGCAACCGAAGCTGCAATGTTTGCAATCAGCTTTTCTTTAATCCTCAAAACCCAGTTGGGGCCCAAAAGCTGCTGGGTTAATTTCTTTAAAAAAGCTTTTACCAAGCCTTGATTTCCTACACTTAGGCCCCAAAACAGCAAAGGGGGACAAGGTTGGGAACAGTTTTTTCGGTCCATTTTAAAAAAAAAAATTATAATTTAATAAAAAACATGAACACGATGGGCTACTACAAACTACAGGGGGGCCTAAACCTTTCCCGAACTTTTTGAAGGGCCAAGTTATGATTTAAGCTATTATGCCCAAAAAAAAAAAGGCTGTATTTTTTGGCAGCAGGGGAAAAAAAAAACAGTTTTTCCCCGGGAAATGAATTCCCGCATAGAACAGATTTAACAATGTCGTCACAAAACATTATAAAGTAACATAACAGGGTAGGGAAACGCGCTGGGTCCCAAAAAGGTGAAAAAATGTGGGGCAAACGGGTTTTTATTTTTTTCACTAAACTAGTCAGTAATTTTGGGTCCCATTGAATCTGAACAAGATCTTACGTATATTTAACGCAAGATCCATTTTAACAAAGTCCCTTAAGTCCTAGGGGTATCTTTACTACAGATTTGGAACATTTTTTGGGGGTTTGGGGGGGGGGGAAAAGGGGGGGGGTTCCCAAAGGGGGGGTGGGGTTGGGGGGGGGGGGGCAGGGGGGGGGGGGTGGGAAAAAGGAAAAAGTTTGTTGGGGGAGTGTTGGGGGAAAAATTTTGGGGGGTTTTTAAACGGAAAAAAAATTAGCCCGAAAAGGGAAAAAGAACAAAAAAAAAAGTTACCCGAAAAATAACTCCCATAAAACCTAACCGGGGGAAAGCCCGAAAAAATTGAAAAACCCGCTTAATTTAAAAAAATTTCCATTGAAAAAAAACCCCCCAAAGGGCCCGGAAAATTATTAACTTTAAAAACCCCGTTTGGCCCCAAATTTTTTTGGGAAAATTTTCTTCTGTTGGGGGCCCGTTTTGGGGGAATTTATTACCCAAAAAAAAAAAAACCAAACAAAAAAAAAAAAACAAAAAAACAAAAAAAACCCCAAAAAAAACCCCCCGCCAATAACAAACATCAATTTGATCCCTTTTTTAAATGGAATAATATTTTTAAGAACTTAATTTTAAATTTTTTTTAAAAAAAAAATCAGGCGTAAATTTTAAAATGATAAAGTCAAAAAATAAAACATGGAGTCTAAAAAAAGGGCATTTCCATAACCAAATTTTTAATCAAAACAGCTGCTTCCCAAAGTAAAATTTATTAAAGGGTCCATGCTGACCGATCTCGCGCAAAACGCCGAGGGAAATTTTCTCCCTGAAGACCCTGGGTTTTTTGAGGGGGGTGTTTACATAATTTGACTTTTACTATTTAAGAAAAAACATAGATTGTATTTTTTTTTTATAAAATTTAAATAACTTGAATAAGAACTTAGTTGTACTTAGAGGATGACTTAGTTAAGATCTTAGGTTAACATTGGGTAAGAACTGAGAATGAACTTGAGGACAACTTGAATAAGAACTTAGAAGTAACTTGGGGTGACTTGAGGATGACTTAGAAGTGACTTGGGGTAACTTCAGTTAAGAACTTGTGGATGACTTGAGTGTGCGTGCGTGGGGTGGGGGGGGGGACGTGCGTGCGTGTGTGTGCGCGCACCTTTGATTATTTATAAGAAACGAATGTTCAGAATATAATATAGTTATTATCAGTAAAACAACAAAACCACAACAATAAACAGCACACACGCACAAACATTTAAAAAATAGGGAAGTGCTTGCATAGGGAAATGGGAAAGGGTTTTATGGTTGGCGCTTAAGCGCCGTAAATTCAAGCCGGCTGTCGTCTCTCTGTCAACTGAAGATTATTCAAAGCAGCCACCAAGTGCATTTATCAAAGCTTGATTTAATAAACAAGACAGTTGAATAAAGTACACTCTGTGGCCGCCCGAAGGCAGCCAAAAAAGTTGAAGCAGGACGTTGAAGCGAAGCAGTGAAGCCAGTAATCACAGCAATATATACAAAGTCATGGAGTGCTTGGTGAAATTCAAGGCAGTCAGCTCTAAAATATAGTACCGTTCATGCATGAACGGTACTATATTTAGAGCCACGTCAGTGGTAGGCCTGCAGTAGTCTTACAGCCGCGCGCACTGTTGCTAAAACGCCACACAACCCTGCCTCTAAACAAACCCGACCGTTCATGCATGAACGGTACTATATTTAGAGCCCCGTCAGTGGAGGCTGCAGTGGTCTTACAGTCGCGCGCACTGTTGCTAAAACGCCACACAAACAAACATTGTATGACTAGGACTGTGACAGTTGAGGTTCAACCGGGATATTTGGAACTTTTGACCAGTAGGTTCTGTATTCTTCAATCTGTAGCATGTTTTCAATTGGCTTCAGTTTATTCATGTTTAAATTGACGGGCAAACCAATTTTTGTAAAACGGGGAAAGGGTTTGAAGTATTTTTTGCAAGGAAACGTACTTGCGGGCGTGAACATCTGAATAGCCGGGTTTTTTTTTTTAACCATGTCCCCCACGTTTTTTTTCATTCTTCCTTTTTCCCTTTTTTTCTCCGCCATTTTTTTTCCCACAAAACCCAAAACCCGCCCCAAAAAAAAACGGGAAAGGAAACTTTAAATTTTTTGGGGGGGGGGCCCTGCCTTTTTAGATTTCTAATCCCTTTTTGATTTTTTCATAATTTATTCTCGCCCGCTGAGGGGGCAAAAAGAAACAGAACCCTAAAAAGGTTTTTCCCTTGATATCCATACGGGGGGCATTTTTCTTTTTGCAACAAGATAATTGTGCAAATTTTTGGGGGGAGAATAAAGCTCCGCCCCTTTTTTCTTCCCTTTTTTTTTCTTTAAAAATAAATTTTCCCATCGTTCTTTTTGGGCCCTTTTTTGGGTATTTCTTTGGGGCCCTTTTTTTGGGCCTTCTCAGCAAGGGTTTGCCTTTTCCCTTCATGAAAAAGCCTTTTTCTCTTAAAATTTAATTTTTTTCTTTTTTCGGTCCCAAAATTCTTTTGGGTTTTGGAGGGGGTAAGGGAACATTGCAAGCTTGACCCCTTGTCGGTAAAATTAAACTAGTTCCCCTCCCCTAGAAAATCTAAAAATTTCTTGATGAGCAGCCTGTGTTTCAAAAATTTTCTCATCAATTGGGAAAAAATACACCCTTCAGACTTTTGGGTGAAAATTTCGCCTTGTTAAATTAAACACTTTTCTCACTGAAAAAGCACCACCGCACAGCAACCCTTCCAATGTAAAATGACAGCTGGGGCCGGTTGTAAACACTGGGCGGGGAGGGGATGTGACCCCTTTTTACTACCCCTATTAAATTTTGGGGTTTTAGGGTTGGAAAAAGGCAAGAAACATGTTTAGATTTTTTTGCCCTAGGGGAATCCTTATTGGGGCCTTTCCCAACTCATAAGCCCCCCGACACCCCATTAAGTTATCAGGTGTGGGAACCAAAGGGGGCCCTCTGCATAATGGGAATAGTGCAGAGCCCTTTAGGTGGGCCGGGCAACTAAAATTTAAAGGCTTCCCCCTTCCCCAAACCCCCCCGTGTATAGGGGCGCTTTCACCCACAACTGCCCCCGGGGGGACTCTATGGGACGTGTTAGCCACGGCTATTTTCCCCCCTACTTTTACTACGCAAAGGGTTTTGGGTATTGAAGTCTTATTTGTCAAAAAACAGGAAAACCTTTATCGGGGCCACTTCTTCCCCAAAACGGTTTTGAGGGCGAAAGGGGCCCCAGAGTGGGCAAATTACTTTTCTCGGGGAACCACAGCTCCAGTATTGGGGGCAGGGGGAGAACCACACCCTCAATATTGAGGTCATGGGGGGCCCACAGCCCCAATATTGAGGTCAGGGGGGGGGGGGGGGGGGGGGGGGGGGGGGGGGGGGGGGGGGGGGGGGGGGCCCAAACAGCTCAATATTGAAAAATCAGGGCTGTCCGGGTAAAAACAGTAGACAGGGATATTTATTAATATATCCCCCGTTAAAAACCACCCCTTTCCCCCTTTTTACTGGGGGATGAACCCCCAACACAAGAAACACCACAAAAAAAATAGGGGGCAAAAAACCAAAAGGGCTTTTTTTGGGGCATAAACACACCACTCTCCCCCAAAGAAGGGCGATGAAACACCAAGACCTCTATTTTCCAACACACACGGCCAGTTTTCCCCACAAAAAAAACAACAACAAACAAACAAAAAAAAAAAAACCCAAAACCCCCAAAAACCCAAACCTATACAAACCATCAATACCCGACCTTCACGCATGGCCCCTTAGGCATACCTTGAAACCCCTGTGCTCCCACATCAATTAAAAACGACCCTTCCCTCAGGAGGACGAAAACCAACACCTCAGCCCCAAAAGGGCCCAATACCAGAAGGGAAAAGGGGAAAATCACATCACCGGGTCCCCCCCCGGGCTGAAATATAAAGCAAGGTTGATACCTCAAAAAACCTGAGTTGCCCACGGCGATGTTTTTTTTTTTTTTTTTTTTTTTCCAAAATGAAACCTTTTTATACAAATTTTTTAATGTGCCGGTGCCCAAACTCCCCGGGACACCCAAATTTAAAACCCCCAAAAGGTTCAACCAAAATTGTTCAAGTAACCCGAACCCAATTTTTCCATTTTCCCAATACTTCATTCGAAGTCCCTGGGGTGCTTAAACACATCAAGAAAAAAAAAAAAAACAAACTCCTTAAAAAAAACAACAAAAAAAAAACCAAAAAACCCTTCCGGGAAGCGCTTGATATGAAGTAGGAGGGGTAAAGTGGGGAAACGCTCGAAGAGCGCGGTCCCCTCCCCTACCGAGCCCCAAAACCACATTCCGAGTCGCCCACAGATGGTATAACTGCGGCGAGCCCTAAAGGGCCGCTTGCCCCCCCTGAAGAAAAACACAGAGTTAAAGGGTCGGAGGACTGCCAAAACCCTGGGACTGTGGAAGAGACGGCGTCCCCGCCCGGAACGCACCCTCCAGCCCCAAACGTGCCCCCCCTTCCGGCAGAGAATGGGCGGGAAAGGAAAAGGGAAGTGGCAGTAAACTCCCCAAAAAAACCCGGGGGGGCCCCGCCCCCTCACAAGATTTGCTTTTGTAGGGGGGGTTTACAAAAACTCGCCGGAAACCTGTGGAAAAGGAAATTCTTAATACCCAGAAAAATTTACATTAAACTTATTTGTTTTTTCACAAAAAGAAACGGTTCTGAGTGTTTACATGGCAAACCCCAAAAGTGCGACACCCTAGGGGAATTTTTAAATCATGACCCAAACAACCAGCCCCTTTGACAAAAAAAAATTCTCTCGTCCCAAAAAATGTTCCATTGCACTTTTAACCCAAATTTCATTTGACGTTCCACTTCCATCAAGGGCCACGAACAAAATTAAAAACCGTTTTTTTCATAAAAGTGATAATACTGTCTTTTTTTACTACCCACGTTTTTCTTTTCCCCCACCCTGGGTCTCTAAGACAATAAATTAAACCCAGGTTTATAAATCATTTTCCCCCCCTTCCAAACGAAAAATTTCCCGTCCTTAGTGCCCCCCAGTACCAGTCCACAATTCAGGATCGATTACTTAGTAACATGTTTAATAAAAAACAAACCCATTTAAAGGGCAAAACCAAAATTTTAAAAATTAAACCCCGGGGGACCAAAATTTTCCCTACAGGCACAATCATAATCCCCCAAAATTTGTCATAAAAAATTAAAAAATTCCCAAAACCCCGTTTGGGACAATCACCAATTACAAAAGTTTCGAAAAGGGATTTCCGAGCCTGCTAACATTGCCCTACGGCACCCCCAATGCTGGGGAAAACATTTTTGAATACTGGCTCCCCCACCGTCGACTAAAACAACCATATACAAAAATTTTATACATCAAATGTAGGCTTCTGAGGCCAATTCCCCAAAATCTTAGAAAAACCCTTTTTTATTATCATCTGCTAAAATTTTTCCCTTTTTATTTTTTTCCCAAACGTAAAAAACCAACCAAGTAACACAATCATGAATTTTACCTGCAAATCTTTAAAAAATAATTGAAAAAAAAACAACTCTTTTATTAATATTTGATCCCTAATTTTTTCCTTTTCCCCCCATCCCCAACCCCCGGGTTTTGTTTCCCCAAACGCAAACACCCAAAAAAAACCGCTACAAAAACCTGTCTATCCGGGGGTACCACCACCCTCACCTATCGAAAACCCACAAAACGCCCAGACACATCAACCCCCCAGTCTTCCCTCCGTACCTGGGCGCAACCGCGTGACAGTCCTTTTTTAAAATTTTAAAAATTCCCCCTCCTTTCCCATACCAACGTACACTCTCAAAAATAACCAATCTTTTTTCAAACTTGAAACCAACATTTCTGGGACACCAGCGACCACTACCAAGTACAAAAAATGTCTAGCACACAATAAACCCCGGTAACACATCCCACCTATCTGTAAACAGTGGAGAAACCCAAACCACATTATTTAAAAATTTCCCCTAATTGTACGGGTTTTTTCCTCGACCTTAAGTTCAAGTTATATCTCTTTTTTTTCTCTTCAAACTTCTGCGATTTTAAAATTTTTCCCCTCTTAGCCCAAAATTTACATAGAAAGAAACTTTGCCAATAAAAAACAAATTAAAAGGGAAAACCTCCAAATTTCCCGGGGAAAGGGAAAAAAAAGTTGATGAAACCCGGGTACTGCAAACAAACCAAATACACAGCCCTCCAAATTTCCGTACTTTTTCACGCTCCCCCGGACACAAAAGGGAAAGACACACAATGGGGCGACACCCTCAGGGCCCCGCAACTGCCAGAAAAGCCAAAGCCCTGGTTTTGCAGAACCCGCCGCTTTAACCCCCGAAACATCGACCGTCTTCACTCTGGTAGCCAAACCTTTAAAAATCGGTTTTAGGGCATACCGCAACCCCCTGCCCCAACCGGGAGAAACCCAAAAATTGGGGGCACGAGGCCAACCCAACCTTTGCGATAACGCCTCAATTCGTACTGACTTCGACACACGACACTCCGAATCCCCCTCGGAAAAATCACAAAACAGCACTTACATTCACGGAATTCCCCCAAATCCCCAAACGAAGAAAACCCCTTTTTACGAGTTTTCGTTTTTCACACGTAAAACCCCCCCTTCCCGGGGAGGCAATGTTCCCCCCCTCCTTCCCCCCTCCCCCCCCCCCCCCCAAGGTTGACAGGGAACAAACTCCCGGCAGGAAACAAAGCACTTTTACAGCCACCGGCCCAAACCCGGCCCAAAGGACGGGCCACACTCCACAATTGGGCCCCCGAGGCGACCTGTGTCCCGTTCGGGCGGGGACAGTGGCAAAAACCACAGCTCCAATATTGGGGGTCAGGGGGAAACCCCAGCTCCAATATTGAGGTCAGTGAGGGGAAACACCCCCTCCAATAATTGGGGGTCATTTGGGGGAAACCCCAGCTTCCCAATATTGAGGGCAGGGGGGGGACCAAGCTTCAAAAAATTTAGGCATGGGGGGACCACAGCTCCAAAATTTAGGGGGGTGAGGGAACCACAGCTCTAATAATTTAGGTCAGTGGGGGACCACAGCCCAAAATTGGGTCCGTGGGGGGCCATTTGCTCCAATATTTTTGGTCAGGGGGGTTTGGGGGGGGGGGGGGGACAGCCCAAAAATTGAGGTCAGTTGGGGGGGAAACCAAAAGCTCTAATATTTTAGGTCAGTGGGGGAAAACCAAAAGGGTTTTATACTGAGGTCATGGGAGGAACCCCAGCTCCAAAATTGAGGCATGGGGGGGCCACAGCTCAATATTGAGGGCAGGGGGCAGGAACCACAGCTCCCAAAATTTAGGTCCCTGGGGGGCCCCAGCTCCAATATTGAGGGCAAATGAGGGGAAACCCCAGCTCCAAATATTGGGGGCAGTGAGGGAACCCAGCTCCAATATTTTAGGTCCCCTGGGGGGACCACACTCCAATATTGAGGCGTGGGGAAACACAGCCCAATATTGAAAAGGGCATGGGTTTAACCACGCTCCTATTGAGGGCAGGGGGGGTAACCAAAAGCTCCACTATTTTAGGTCAGTGGAAAATTTCAGCTCCAAATTGAGGGGCAGTGGGGGAACCACAAAATCCAATATTTTAGGTCAGGGGGGGCCCCACCGCTCCAAAAACCCCGATCAATAAGGGGTGGGGGGGGGGGGGGGGGGGCAGCTCTGGGTATTGAGGGCCCGGGTTGGGGCCACAGCTCCAATTAACAAAAGAGGTCAGTTTTAAAGGAAACACAGGTCCCCAAATTGAGGTCAGCGATGGAATTTAGCTCCAATACTGGGGTCAAAGGGGGGGAAACCCCAAAATCCAAACTGGGGGCAAAGGGGCCACAGCTCCAAAAATGGGGGTCAGAAGTGGGACCACAGCCCTACTGGGGGCAGAAGGGACCACAGCTCCCAAAACTGGGGGCCGAAGTGGACCACGGGTCCAAACTGGGGGCAGAAATGGACCACAGCTCCAATACGGGGGCAAAGTGGGCCAAAGCCTTTCCCAAAATCGTGGTTTAGAAGTGGACCCCCAGCTATAAGAATTTTTAAAAAAAACAAAGGGGGACCACATCTCCAATATTAAAAAGGCAGAATAGGACCGTAGCCCCCAATCTTGATATCATAGGGGGCCGGGAGCTCCAACATTGGGGTCAGTAACCCCATCTTTCCAAAGACCCAGGGACACTAGGAACACAAACTCCAATGTTGAGGCCATGGGGGGCTGCAAAACTCCAAATCAAGGGTAAACAAAGTTCGCAGCTCCAATACTAAGGGGAGCATAGGACGCAGTTTTCCCAAAACCAAGGGTGGGATAGGATGCAGCTCCAAATCAAGGTAGCATAGGACGCAGTTTTTAATACTAAGGGTAGCCTAGGGGCGATTTTCCCAAAACTTTGGGGGAGCAAAGGACTTTCAGCTCCAAAACTAATGGGAGCATAGGACTGCAGCTCCCATATTAAGGGGAGCATAGGCGGGGCTCCAAATTAAGGGGAGCCCTAGGGCTGCACCCCCCATTTTAAGGGGAGCATAGGACTGCACTACAGTGGGCCCGTGTGGGACCCCCCCCAGTTTTTGATGTTGAGGTCATTAGGGGGCCAAGCTCAAAATTATTTTTGAGGTCAGTGCTGGACCACAGCTCCAAATTAAAGCAAAAAGGGGGCCCCCAGCCCCAAAATTTAAAGGGCCTTTAGGGACCGCAGCTCCAAGGTTTTAGGTCATAAGGGGACAGCAGCTCCAAAGTTTAGGGCAATGAGGGAAACCCCCAAACCCCAAAAGAGGTCAGAGGGACCACAGCTCCAAAATCAAAGGGCCAAAGGGAAACCCCACTCCCCAAAATCAAGGTTCCAAAGGGGAAATACAGCTCCAATATCAAGGGCCCGAGGAAACTACAGCCCAATATTAAAGGCAGGAGAACCACACTCCCCAATATTAAAAGGTCAGGGGGCCCACAGCTCCAAATCAAGGTAGGGGGAACCCACAGCTCCAATATAAAGGTCAGGGGACCACAGCTCAATATCAAGGTCAGGGGGACCACAGCCCCAATATTAAGGTCAGGAGGACACAGCTCCAATATTAAGGTCAGGAGGACCACAGCTCCAATATTAAGGTCAGAGGGAACCACAGCTCCAATATTAAGATCAGGAGAACCACAGCTCCAATATTAAGGTCAGGAGGACCACAGCTCCAATATTAAGGTCAGAGGGAACTACAGCTCCAATATTAAGGTCAGAGGGAACTACAGCTCCAAATTAAGGTCAGGAGAACCACAGCTTCAATATTAAGGTCAGGAGAACCACAGCTTCAATATTAAGGTCAGGAGGACCACAGCTCCAATATTAAGGTCAGAGGAACTACAGCTCCAATATTAAGGTCAGGACAACCACAGCTTCAATATTAAGGTCAGGAGGACCACAGCTCCAATATTAAGGTCAGGGGGACCACAGCTTCAATATCAAGGTCAGGAGACCAAGCTTCAATATTAAGGTCAGGAGGACCACAGCTCCAATATTAAGGTCAGGAGAACCACAGCTTCAATATTAAGGTCAGGAGGACCACAGCTCCAATATTAAGGTCAGGAAAAACACAGCTCCAATATTACGGTCAGAGGGAACTACAGCTCCAATATTAAGGTCAGGAGCACCACAGCTCCAATATTAAGGTCAGGAGGACCACAGCTCCAATATTAAGGGCGGTATAGCACCACAGCTCCAATATTAAGGTCAGGAGGACCACAGCTCCAATACTAAGGACAGGAGGACCACAGCTTCAATATTAAGGTCAGGAGGCCACAGCTTCAAATATTAAGGTCAGGAGGACCACAGCTCCAATATTAAGGTTAGGGGGAACTACAGCTCCAATATTAAGGTCAGGGGGACCACAGCTCCAATTTTAAGGTCAGGGGGCCACAGCTCCAATATTAAGGTCAGGGGGACCACAGCTCCAATATTAAGGTCAGGAGGACCACAGCTCCAATATTAAGGTTTGGGGGACCACAGCTCCAATATTAAGGTCAGGAGGACCACAGCTCCAATATTAAGGTCAGGGGGACCACAGCTCCAATATTAAGGTCAGGAGGACCACAGCTCCAATATTAAGGTCAGGGGGACCACAGCTCTAATATTAAGGTCAGAGGACCACAGCTTCAATATTAAGGTCAGGTGGACCACAGCTCCAATATTAAGGTCAGGGGACCACAGCTCCAATATTAAGGTCAGGAGGACCACAGCTCCAATATTAAGGTCGGGGGGACCACAGCTCCAATGTTAAGGTCAGAGGGAACTACAGCTCTATTAAGGTCAGGGGGACCACAGCTCCAATATTAAGTTCAGGAGGACCACAGCTCCAATATTAAGGTCAGGAGGACCACAGCTCCATATTAGGTCAGGGGACCACAGCTCCAATATTAAGGTCAGAGGGAACTACAGCTCCAATTTTAAAGGGTCAGGAGGACCACAGCTCCAATATTAAGGTCAGAGGGAACTACAGCTCCAATATTAAGGTCAGGAGGACCACAGCTCCATATTAAGGGCGGTATAGCACCACAGCTTCAATACTGAGGTCAGTAGTCTTGACAATTTGGTACATGCAGTGAAGACGTAGAACAAATGACTTCTATTGTTTCTCATAATATCATTAAAGATTTGGAATATATATACTGACTTCCATAAAAAACGCGAAAGCAAAACAAGCAAGGTTAGGGGCGAATTTTATTGGTCACAATTGTACAGAGGGGAAGCGAGAATTCAACGTGATTTGATTCATTACACCGGGTTAATTGTGAAATGTCATCAGCAATTATGTCTTTGTGGGGAAAAATCCAAGGCCCACGTGACAAACCAGCTTGAAGTCCTAATACCATGTGTGGCCACCATTTGCATGGACAACTGCTTGACACCTGCGGCTCATTGAGTGGACCAGGTGGTGTTTGCCCCCTTGGCACACCAGCCCACACATGGACGATGGCCTGGTGAAG
>JAFLJL010002381.1:24203-25472 GCA_018398815.1 Conus ventricosus | reverse complement strand
CACTTGACTCTGGGTAGATACTCACGCTATAATTGTTAGAACGATAATTTAGCAATCGACCATTAAGGTTGAATGACCAAAAGATATGGTTATGAAGGAGTGAGCGCCCTACGCTAACATCAGCACCGTATCCTTACAGCAGTCGCAAACCGAGCATTTTGCCTCAATTTTCGGCACTTTTGTCGATTAATGACAAACACACGTATTGCAATTAGTACACTGAGTATGGAATTCACCACAAGGGGAGGCTATTTAAATAGAAAGTACGATTTCTGTAAATGGAACACAGTACTGCACCTCCCCCCCCCCTCCCCCACTCGATGAATGAATGCATGTACAAATTTACATCTTATAGCCAGATTGTTAGCCTTGTAATTGATGATCAGTTTTGTTTTGTTTTTCAAGCTGTGGTGTATTAAAAGCTTTTTTCCCCTGTAAATTTGGAGTTGTGGATTTTGTATGTCACTGTAAAATTGCGTTTTTTTCTTGACAGCACAATGGAAGAACTCCAGCCATCTAGACCGAAGCGACAATGTCAGTCGGTCGAAACTGTCAGTGTCCCTGACAGTGGTCTGGTGAAGAAGAAGAAGAAGAAGAAGAGTGACAAAGAAAGATCAAAGGAGTACAGAGACAGAATTAAAGAAGACCCGGACAAAATCCACCAAGCTGCTGAGAGAGCAAGATTTAAAGAATATTACAACAGTAGGTCAGAGGATGTGATTAAAGCAAAAAGAGAAAAACAAAAGAGAAATCCAGCGTCGGTACGGGGAGAGGTGCAAAGAAAGAGCAGCGGGAAAAACCAACTATTATCTAGACAAGACAGTCATCAGAAGAACAAAAACAGAAATGGCGAGAAGAAAAGAGAAAGCAGAGACAAAATATGAGCAGGCAGAAAAGAAATACAGTCAACAAAAAGCAGGGAGAACCTTATGCAGCTAAAAAAAAAAAAAAAAAGGGCAAAGAGTCATGTCAGTGTTGTGCCTACAGAAGAAACAGAGAAAACGTCATCTGATGCAGCACAGAAATCAAGCAACAGTCAGTCTGCAAAGCGTACAGCTCTGTCACGCTTTAAGAAACAAATGAATGCTGCTCTCCCAAAAGAGGCTTGGAGGCGTGCTTCTGTAATAACAGGTTTCATGAACGGTCTGAGCCCGGTCACAAAGAATGTAGTTCACAAGGAACTAGGCATCCGCAGTCCAAATGCAAAAAGACAGCGACATTTCAATGAAACAGTAGCTTGTGTCTACAAACAACATATACAAGAACTCG
>JAFLJL010002381.1:9203-19203 GCA_018398815.1 Conus ventricosus | reverse complement strand
GACCGGGATGTGGCTGTGGACGGGGTGTCGGAATGAGTGGCGTGGGTGCACTGCCTCTGAGGTGGCGCAGAGGTTAGGACAGCAAAAAAAAAAAAAAAATGATAATAATTAGGATTCCGATCACACAAAAACATCGTCATCATCATCATTAACGACAACAACAACAACCACAACAACAAAACCTTGTAGACGGTGGGTTAATAGGAGGATAATGATAATAACAATGATCATGATGATGACGATGGTGTGCGTGCGTGCGCGCGCGCGCGCGCGCGCGCGTGTGTGTGTGTGTGTGTGTGTGCGTGCGTGCGCGCGCGCACGTCTGTTCCTGTGTGCGAATTGATGATTTTGCCGATTATTGTCATCTAGACACATATCTTCAGAGGACGATCGAATTCTGCTAGGATTTTGAGCGGCAGAGCGTATAGCTCGGACAGTCAAACTAAATACCCGTGCAGTGAGTGAATCAGCCTCTGACAATGACAGTCCGCAAAAGTTGGTGTTTGATGGACGACGAGTGCATCGTCGTATAAACACATCTCGGGTGCACGTACCATCCATGATTGTGGCCTAGTTCGTTGTCATGCATGCCAGCTGTATGTCTAGGATGGGTCACACGGGTTGTTTTTCTTCAGCATATCAGTCTCAATTATGAATCTGTTGTCGAATTGTTCAAAACCTATTGTAAAGGAACTTTAAAAAGTCTTAAAAATTGGGGTGTATACCAAACTGTCCGCAGAATTACCAATTACAAACATGTGTGTGTGTGTGTGTGTGTGTGTATGTGTGTGTGTGTGTGTGTGTGTGTGTGTGTGTGTGTGTGTGTGTGTGTGTGTGGTGTGTGAGGAGAGAGAGAAGGTGTGTGTGTGTGTGTGTGTGTGTGTGTGTGTGTGTGTGTGTGTGTGTGTGTGTGTGTGTGTCTGCACCTGTCGCTCTGTAAGAGTAGCGGCATAACCCTTAACCATTCCCGTGTCAAAAACCAGCGATAATTTTGTCTATAGCTTGCTCCAGACTTGTGTCGATGTCCGACGGGTGGATTTCTTGGCCCCTGCTGTTACACTCCTACAGATCGGAATGCAAACACCGAAGCGTATCCTGAATATGCGACGTGTCATCATCATCTCGAATCGACTTGATGTGTTCCTCCTGTGTTGTGTACTATGTTCATCCAATTCGGTGTTAGGGGACGGCCAGTTTATTCGCGACACAAGTGGTACCGAGACCAGCTCCAACCTGTTCATGTCGTCCGTTCTGCTGCTCCGATCTCTCTTGATCCCGTCGCTCCTGGCTGGGGGAGGGGGAGGGGGGGGGGGTGCAAAGGGGTACAAGATTGTATATAATGGGCAGAATTCTATTTTTTTTAATATATTTTTAAAATTTTTTTCTCTGTGTGTGTGTGTGTGTGTGTGTGTGTGTGTGTGGTGTGTGTGTGAACGTGGGTGTGTATGTGCGTGCGCGCGTGTACGTGTGCGTGAAAGAGTGTGTTTGTGAGAGTGAATGCATGTGTGTACGAGTGCTCGAGTATGAATGTGTGTGTGCGTGTGTTGTGTGTGTGTGTGTGTGTGTGTGTGTGTGTGTGTGTGTGGGGCGCGCGGGTGTGTGTGCGCGCGTGTGTGTGGGCGTGTGTATGTCTGTGTGTGCGAGTGTGTAAGTTTGAGTATATGTGAGGGTATGGGTGTGTTTGTTTTGAGATGTGTGTTTGTGTATTTATGTAAGTGCGTGTGTTTGTGCGTGCGTGTGTGTGTGTGTGTGTGTGTGTGTGTGTGGTGTGTGTGTGTGTGTGTGTGTGTGTGTGTGTGTGTGTGTGCGCACGTATTTTTTGTGTGTTAATGTCAACCTCGGGTGATGTCGATGGAGGAAGGACTAGCGCACAGCCCAAACACACTCACGCTTGCTTACAATCTCATTCATATATCATGCATTCGTCACATCAAACACTAGTAAAGTCTATAACTTTACTACACATGATCATAGAACGAAACATCAATGCATATGGAATCAAACAAAATAAAACATTCTCTCTTTCCTGAACTTCACAAAATCATTTATCTAAAACATCTTTAACTCCCCGGGTAAAAAAAGATTTTACTTCCGGGCCCCGGGTGATTTTAACTTTTTCACAATCATTCTTTTCTTTCTTTTCTTTTTCTTTTCACTGCACTTTCACAACCGGTACAACTGCTGGCACTTTTTTTGGTCGCTGGCACCGGAAAGCGGCTGGCACCGGTCAGGCGGGACTGCTGATGAAAGTGGCGGGGCCAAGTACGAGGTCAAAACCCCAGTGAGGTAAAACTGACTATCAACATCGATCTTTCTCCTTTCTTTTTTCCTGCATAACGCTTGAAACCTCCCCCTCTCTTTCTATCTGCTCTTATCAAAGGGAAAATTTGTTTTTCTTTTTTTTTTTTTTTTCTTTTCTTTCTTTCTTCTTCATTAGTTAGCAACTCTCTCCCTCTCCACACCCTCCCACCTTCCTCTGCAGACTATCTCATGCTAATCTTAAATTTTGGTTTCTCTTCTCTCCTCCCCTCTCTCCGCTTTTCTCCCTCAGAGATTACACTCGACCTCCCCTCTCTTTCCTTGTTCGTTCCCTCTGTTCCCCTTTTTTCCCCTCTCACACCCTTCTTTTTCTTTCCCGATCTGTAAAAAAAGGGGCGAGTACCTTTGGGTCAGTATTTTTACCCCGACACCCCGAAGTTTCTCCCCTAATTTCCATTGGAATTAAATCATGACAGTCACCCCTACCCCTTACTCTCTGTGGTGGTAAATTGTCTTTAAATTTGTTTAGTAGATTTCACCCCCCCACCACACACTCCCCCCTTCCCCCCCTTCCTACTTAAGGGCGCCGTGGGGTTTTAAGTCGTGGCCCCGGGTCACTAAAAATTTGGGCAGCTGAGTCGGTGGGCGCCAGAGTCTGACTAACTGACCCGGGTTCCAAAAATTTGGCCCAGAGAGCCTGACCAGGCTCGACTCGTTCGAGACACGGGGCGTCTCAAAACGGCTTTGTCGTCTGGGTGGTCCCCCGTCCCCGGGAAGCCCCCAAAAGTTAATTGGAGGGGATCCGAACCAGGGGGCCCGGTCTACGGGCCCAGGTCTGCGTTTGGACTTATGTCCAGTTGAAGGGGCCGGCGACGGACCACACTTTGGTTGTTTTGAATTTTGACCGTGACAATTTCCCCCTTGCAAAAGCTATGCACCGCATTGTCTCAAAAAAAACGGTACAAAAAAGACAACAACCGAATTTGCTAAACCACAGCTACACGGCAAAGTTTGAAAAATACTTTCAACCAAGGGTTTTAAAAATTATAAAATATACAAGTGAATACCTTTCCAAGGTTATCATTGCGGGCTCTTTGCTTTATTTCAAAATTTTATAACGCCTCTTGCGCACTTATGCAATTCCCCTACCCCGGATTTGCCCATTTTTCTCTTCAAATTTTCTATGAAAACACAATTAATAGCCACGACCATGAACTTATGAGGAATCTCCATCCTCACTTATTGCAAATAATGCATTACTACACAAGCGACTGTATGCTCCACTAACACTTTACATGAAAAGCTCACAAAAAAAAATTTGAACAAGTCTCACACAAAAAAAAATATGAACCATAGCCAACGGGGAATGAACCCATATAAATCACAAAGTCTAACACTGTTATCAAAAAAGCCCCCCGGATATAAAGTTTCCCTCTGAGTTGCAGCTTGCTAGATACACGGCTTAAATAGTCAGCTCCGACATTCTGTCGCCGGGAATTACTGCCTGGGTCCTGAGGGCTGCGTCCCATTCCCCAACGAAACCCCCGCTGTTTTTCAGCTGTGCCCTGCGGAAATTTGAGTGGTTGGTGTTTTCCCTCTATACGACCTTTTTCCCATAAAAGTTTTTGTGAATTTCTGCACGGCCCCCCAGTAAACACTCCTTTCCCCCGTTGCGTCCCCTTCTTCCATTTTGTCAACCCCCTGCTACATATCCCAGGAAACTCGCCCCTTCATGCTCCTGTAACAATCTGCACTTCCCCACCCCTGATGCTCTGTCCGAAACAAAATGGTTTGGACAAGGTAGCTTCAAGATGGACGGGAACCTGTCTTTCCCAACACCGTCTGCAGTGCTTGCCGCGCGTTGCCATTCGACACTCCCGGTTTTCCCTGCCTTGACCAAATATGAGGGACTGTGTTTGAGAAAAATTTGGGGACAAACTCCCATGCCCCCAAATAAAACCTAGCGATCCTATTTCCCTGTTTTGGTCTTTGGTCTCCTGAATTTCATCATCTTCCCCCCCTCTTCCCCGGCTGTTGTGTCGCCCCCGACAAAAAACCTAAAAACCCCCGGGGTTTGGGAAAAACCAACCGGCACTTTGTTGGTCTGGCTGTGAGATTGACTTGTCCCCCTCTCAAAACTGCTCCTACTCCCTCATATGCTCCCCCATGTCCGGACGCTATCAAATGTCACCATGAAATTCACAACGCCCCCCAACCCCGCAATAACTTCCTCATCTCCGAGAGAAGACGCAGGCGCGTTGCCCTACCAAAAGGAAGTCTCCCCCATGGAGTGGAGAATGCTGTGTTTCCTTTATCCTCACCAGGGCTATTTGCCAGTAACCCCCTTGCTAGACTACCGGGTAAAATACGGGCTCTTGCTTGGGGCGCTGAGCGAACAGGTTTTTCCATTTCGGTATACCTCTGCATGACCTTGGTGACACTGTTCGACGCTATAGCGACACAGAATCGATGCTCACCTGACTTTTTCCTCACAAGACGCGGGTGCATTTTAAGTGATTTGGACGGTTCAATCCCCCCAAAGGGCCCAACATCTTTCTACCCCCTCCTCGAAACTTGCTTGGGGGCATGGGGGAGGGGAGCTTTCCATGTACGGGTTTCTGCGATTTTTAACTCCCCGTACATTTTTTTAGATTGCCCCTCCCGGGTTTTATCATCGGGGACGCCCAAAAAAACCTTCTGGGAGCCCCCTACTTCCTCCGTCCCCTACTGTCTGCCTTCATACTGACCACCCCGTAGATCTTCCCCTGGAAACTCAGGCAACAAAACTCCCCCTTTTCTGGGGTCCCTTCACCCCCCATCAATGATTGCGCGCGCCTTGGCTGGTCCCGCTGAATATATTTTCGGAGCAAATTTCATGGAAAAAAATTTTTTATTTTTTATCCCCCGATTTGGGATCCCGATCTACCTTATCAATGATGGTAATTGGCCCTCCCAAGCATCCAGTTGTTTTGACCGTGGAAGCGTAACAACTTTTCTCCCACCCGAGGGAATTTCTTCCTCCCTTTGTCATATGCTTTTTGGACGACCCTATCCGCAAATCTCCCTTGCGACCTTTCATGTCCCGGCCTATTGCGTAAATCACCACATATGAATGTGGTTTTGACTTTCGGACCCTTTCTCCGGACCCAGTCTTTTTGAAAGCACACCCCGGGCCCCCGAAATGTCCCCCCAACAGCAGCCAAATGGGGAAAACCTGTGCTTTCCCGAGGGGGTTCCCTGTGGCGAACAGTGCCGGGGAAGTGCGGGCCCAATCGCTGCCTTTCCCACAGAGCTTTTTAAGAGCCTTCAGCACACCCTTGAATCTTTCCACAAGCCATTGCATTGTGGATGGAAAGGGGGGGTTTAGCAGCTTGTGATCCTTAAACCCGTTGACCCCCTTTATCACGCCTGGGTGAACTTTACCCCTGCACTGAGAATTTGTGCTGGAAACACCCACGCGAGAGAAGAGTCTACCAGCCCTTTAGCGCCCGTTGGTATCTACCCTTTTAATGCAACCCCTTCGGGGGATTGGGGGCGTATCCACCAGCGTCAAACCCCATACCGTGCCCACCTTTTTGGGAAAAAAGGGGCTTTTGGCCATGATCAACAGCCCCCCTCCTGAATTGTGGGGTTTAATTAAAGGGGGCGTTTAGGGTGCCTTCCTCTTTACCCCCTTTTGGCTGACCTTTGAAAACCCCTCACATGAATCAGAAACGCTTGTGTCTGCATTGCCCGGCCAAGAAAGTCATCAAAGATTCGTCAGTGTTTTGCTGGGGCCGGATGACCCCCTGAGGACTCGGACCCACTGACATGACAGTGTCACTAACCCGTGGTACCCCTAACTGAGTGGGCCCCTTACCTGTCTTTTCCCTTGGGGAAACACCGGGCAACAAACCCCCCCTTTTACAAAAATTCTTCTCCCTCCTCTAACCTCCTGTTTCCTCCACCTCTTGCCAACTCCCCAAGACTTCACGAGCGAAGGGGCTTTTTCCCGGCTGCCCCAAATCTCAGGCGACACATCAGCCCCGATTCCTTTCCGACGACTAACGGTTTGTCAACCTTTTCCCCCTTCTTGCTCCGGTTTAACGCGCCCCGTCAGCAACAACTCAGGATCCCCTGGGTCCCTGCCCCCCGGGAAAATTTTCCCAAAGACAAAACATGAAGGGGGTTTCTCCATCCCAATGCAGACAACTCGCCCGAGAAGAAGGGTACGTATTCTATTTGCAACTGGAAACTCCCCACAGTGCCACGTTTGAGTACAGGTCTGGATTTGCCCTTCAAAACCCCTTTACAACCGCGTTGTTCGTACTACCCCGCATGAACAACCAGTTCCCCGTAAAATTTCACCCTCGCGGCCAATCCACCCTTTTCCACTGGTAACAACCCCCTAGCCCAGTGCCCCCCATCCCGACACTGACTGCGTCCTGCAGCCATAGGCGCACCCACCCTCTTCGACTGAATCCCTTTTTTCCACTGCAGGTCGTTTCCCTTGCGACCCTTTTTCCCCCTTTCAAAACTGCGCCTTCTGAAACCCCATGCGACAACCCTGCCCAAAAGTCCCTTTTTGTGACAATAAAAACCTAAAGTCCCCTTTCCCTTCCTTTTGCCCCCATGGGTTTGCAGACTTTGCAGAAAACTTCCCGCTCCCTTTCCTTTCTCACCCTTTCTAGCACCTGTTTCTCCTGCACCAGTGCCCCAAAAGGCCTCTCTTAAAAACCCCCTTTCGAACTTTAACAATCTCCGCTGTTCTGGCTGCTCTCTTTTAAAAGTATGGTTAATCAGGGCCGGCAACCCCAAAAAACTGTTTCCTTCATAACAGCTCTTTCAACCCGCGAACTCCTTCTTCGACCATCAACTCTAACCATTTCTCAAAAAATGATCTGACGTGCACCCCAAAATGATGTACGTTTCCCCGCTTTCAATTAGCTGAACGAAATTTCTTTTTGAATCCTTCCCGGAGGTCCCAAATCCCTTCATTTAAAAACTCCTTCACCCGCACCAAAATAGCTGTTGTTTTGCTGGTAACCAGTGAAAATTTAATGCCTTACCCTCAGTAACGCTGACAAAAAAGAGCCCCCTTCTGAAGGCCAACCCGACTGGTCGCAAACGTTCGAAAAGATAAAATTTCATCAAACGTCGGTTTCCCTTTAGAGAATTTTTTGGCAAATTGGGTCGGGGAGCAAAGCGCGCACAGAGCACGAAACGAACTCCCCCTCCCCGGGGGTCTCCCCTTTGTATTCTCCTTTTTCCCCAAATCTAATTTAAAACCTTTAAATTTTTTGTTTCCGCTTCATTCTTTCTGTTCCTGCCCTTCCCTTATTCTTTTTTGTTTCCTCGTTTCGTAGTCTGATCCTTATCTTTCTGTTTCCTGTTTTTCTTTCTGTTTCCGCCTTGCCTTATTCTCTTTTTTGCGTTCGCTAGCTTTTGGGCCTTTCCCGCTCTGTAATGCATCCCGGGAAAACGGCGTCTTTCCCCGGTCACCCCCTTTTCCTCTTTTGCTGGGTTTTTAACGAATGCTCGCAACCTTTTCCCGCTGCCTAAAAACGAGCGACGTCACAAGTTTTTTCAATAGGGGGTTTCTTTTCTCCCCATTATATCTTCTTTTTTTTTTTTTTTTTTTTGGGGGGTTTCCGACCAGTGACGTAATAGCACAATCCTAAAGAATGAAATATTTGCTTGGGACAACAATTAGTTTTTTAAGCGCCCGGCCGACCCCAAAATGAAGCGAATTTAGGGAATTTTGGGAAATAAATCTCTGGGCTGAAAAACCAAGCCTAGTATTTAAAAATTTGGAAACAATGCCAACCCCAGATTTAACTTCTGGGAAAAATACAGTAAACAACCCTTGTCTTTGGGTTACAATACTTTAACCCACCCCCTTCCTCCGGGGAAAGGAAAAAATTTAATAAAGGGGGCCCGAATATCCGGCAGGTCGCCCAAAAAATTGTCAACCCGGGGGATGTCGATGGAGGAAAGGGCTACGCACACCCAAACACCTCCAGCGCTTACAATCCATTTAATATCATGCATTCGCACATCAAACCACTAGTAAAGTCTATAACTTTACTACACATGATCATAGAACGAAACATCAATGCATATGGAATCAAACAAAATAAAACATTCTCTCTTTCCTGAACTTCACAAAATCATTTATCTAAAACATCATTAACTAACCCGGGTATAAATAGATTTCTACTTTACCTGGCCAGGTGATCTTAACTATTCACGAATCACTGTCTTTTTTTCTTTTCTTTTTCTTTTCACTGTCACTTTCACAACACGGCACAACTGCTGCACTGGTTTTGGTCTGCTGCACCGGTCAAGCGACTGCTGGCACCGGTCAGGCTGGACTGCTGATGAAAGTGGCGCTGGCCAAGTACGAGGTCGAACCCCAGTGAGGATAGAACAGTGACTATCAACATCGATCTGTTCTCCTTTCTTTCTTCCTGCATTAGCGCATTGCATCTCTCTCTCTCTCTCTTCTAGTCTGCTCTTATCAAATGGACATGGTTGCTTTCTTTTCTTTTTTTTTTCTTTTCTTTCTTTTCTTCTTCATTAGTTAGCAACTCTCTCTCTCTCTCCACATCTCTCCTCAGTCCTTCCTCTGCAGACTATCTCATGCTAATCTCTCAACTTGGTTCTCTTCTCTCCTCCCCTCATCTCTCTGCTTTTCTCTCCTCAGAGATTACACTCAGACCTCTCTCTCTCTGTCTCTCTGTTCGTTCTCCTCTCGTTCTCCCGTTCTCTCACTCTCACATCCTTCTTATTCGTTCCGATCTGTCCAAAAAGGCGAGTACCATTGGTCAGTATTTTTACCCCTGACACCCCGAAGTTATCTCCCTCTAATTCCATTGGATATTCAAATCATGACAGTCACGCCTACACACCTTACTCTCTGTGGTGGTCAATTGGTCATTTAATTGATTAGCTAGATTTCACCCCCCACCACACACTACCTTCCCCCCTTCCTACTTAACTGGCGCCGTGTGGCTTAAGTCGTGGACACTGGTCACTCTAAATTGGCTAGCTGAGTCTGGTAGGCGCCACGACGTCTGACTAACAATGACGCTGGTTCCACAAATTGGCCAGATGAGCCTGAGCCAGGCGCTACGACTCGTCTCGCTAGACATCGAGGCGTCGGTCAAAACGGCTTAGTCTGTCTGGGTGGATCGTACCGTCTCCGTGAAGCCTCTCCACTAAGCTTAATTGGACGGATCCGAACCATGGGCCCGGTCTACGTGGCGCCAAGATGTCTGCGTTTGGACTTATGTCCAGTTGAAGTGGCCGGCGACGGACCACACTTTGGTTGTGTTGAATTTTGACCGTGACAGTTAATTATGCTTCTTTGCTTTGAATGAAAAACGTTCATATTCTGTTCATAATGTTTTCTTAAATGTCAGTGCAGCCGTGAGTTAATCTGACAATAAATTGGTTTCAGTCAGTCAGTGTGTGTGTGTGAGCGAGTGTGTGTGCGTGCGTGCGTGTGTGCGCGCGCGCGTCCGTGCGTGCGTCTGTGTGTGTGTGTGGGCGAGCGCGTATGTGTGTGTGTATGTATGTGTGTGAGACAGAGACACAAAGACAGAGAGAGTAGGAGGCGGGGGGTGGGCAGAGGCAGAGAGACAGACACAGACAAAAAGACAGAGACAGGCAGCAAGATAAAGAGCCACAATATCTAGCCCGCCACATCACGTTTTAAGTCAACATCATTTGATTAATACGTGTTTTTATAGGTTACGCT
>JAFLJL010002380.1:0-20000 GCA_018398815.1 Conus ventricosus | reverse complement strand
CTATTCTGAAAATACATAAAATCCAACCCCACTTTAAAGCATTCTGCATGATACACATGACGTTTAGAACCTGCATGGCCAGGAGTAATTGAGGACCACTTCCACGCCAGTTTTATTACTACCGCTGGCCTGGCATTTTGCCAGCATTTGATCCGGGCAAGAAAGCACCCAAGCAATACTGGTCAATCAGGCGAGCTCCCTGATTGACCTAGAAAGCGCACGAGCCCACGCTGTCGGTTGGTTTTAGGTAGAGAGGCAGGGTTGTGGTGGCGTTTTTTTAGCAAACAGTGCGGGCGCGGCCTACCACCTGAAGTGCTCCTAAATATAGTAACGATCATGCATGACGGATTCAAAAATAAGTACATGACGTGGGCTCTAAATATAGTAACGATCATTCTGTACGTTTTGCTGCCATATGACACTTGCGCGCCTTCTGCCCTGCATCGACTTTTGATTGTTTAAAAAACGCAGTGTGCCTGGATAACGATTTTTGAATGTTCTGGCAAACAAACTAGATAGGGTTAGTGCCTTGAGTGTTTGTTGTTATTTTGTTTGTTTGTTTGATTGTTTGTGTGTTTTGTCCTACCCCAAACCCCACGCACGCACGTCCCCCCCACGTCCCCGTTCCCCCCCACCACCACCCCCAGCCATCACCCTGTCCCCCTCGGCCACCCTCCCACCCCACACGCACGCTCACCGTCCCCCCACCACCCCCTACCCCCACCCCACCGCACGCACTCCTCTCCAACCCCACCCCCCTGTGTACACCACAACACACTCCACACGCCCCAAGTCACCCCAAGTTCTTAATTAAGGTTTTTAAGTAATTACTCTGTTTGTTCTTATAAGTTCTTGATTAATGTTTTAATTAAGTACTTGATCAAAGTTCTTAATAAGTTCGTGATTAAGTCATCCTTTAAGTACAACCATGTTCTATTAAGTTATCTTATAATATCCAAAAAATACAACTATGTTTTTATCTTAAATATGTAGATGGTCCTAATATAGTACACACAGACACGCTCAAAAAAGTGTCATCGTTGAGGATGTCTTGCTCCAGCGTTCTCTGCATAATCTAATGAATTATTTTTACATTACAAATCCGAATCAACCGCATTGATTACAATTCTGGTCTATAATGGAAAATTCTTTTATGACTCCATGTCTTTATATATGACTTTTCATCAATTTTAAATACGTCCGCCATGATCTATTTTTAATAAAAAAATATAAAATATTATTCCCATTTTTGAAATGGATCAAAGGATGCTTTGTTATTGCGGTTTTTTTTTGGCGGTCAGTTGGTCTTATTTTTTTCTCATTTAATGGTTCAGATTTTTTTGATTGCTTTTGTTTCTGCTGTCTTTCTTTATAATATTTTATAACCATAATAACGCCCCCAATAGCAGCAGCAAGGCGCCAAAAATGACAACAGTTTTATAGTTCAATAGTCCATGAAGAAGACTTAGGGGCCCTTGAATCTCTTGGAGTTTTTTATAGGCTGGCATATTGGAATCAAACTTGTTTCATGGGCGTTGTCGGTGTTATGTTTTTCATAATGCTGTAAACATTAATTTTTTTTTGTCTGTTTCCACACTCTGCTAATTTTTTTTCCTGCTTTCAACACGTGCCCAGGATTTTAATGGCCTCCCACCTGGTTCATTTGTTTTTTCTAGATGATTTTCCTAGCTTGTTTACTTTCTCCACCTGATTCAGTGTTTCCTGGTTTTCTGCTGATTTCCAGATCGTTCATTTTTGAAGCGTAAACAGGAAATCTATATGTATTAAAAGTTATTATCCCATGATTAAATGGCGATAACAATGTCCAAATCTATAGTCTAAATCCACCAGCCTAGAGACTCTTAATGACTTTGTTAAAACAGGGATCGTCTTGCGTTAAATAACAAACGTAAGAAGATCTTGTTTCAAACCCAATGGGAGCAAATAATCTACTGCCCTTATATTAGTGTACAAACTAAGAACCGATTGGCCCCACACTTTTTCACCATTCTATAAACCCCAGCTTGCGCTTCCATACCTGTTATGAATACTTTATAAATTCTTGCTTGCTTTGGGGGGGGGGGGGGGGATCATCTGTTGAAAATAATCTGTTCAATGCTGAATTTTCAGTTCCCGAGGAACTGTTTTGTTTTTCACATCTGCCACAGAATATACTGCCTCTCCTTTTTGGGCATAATAGCTTGATCATCAACTTGTCCATTCATAAGTTCGGGAAGGTTTAGTCCGCCTTGTAGCTGTAGTAGATCATCACTGTTCATGGTTTTTTTAATAATTATAATTATTTTTATTTTAATAAAAATGAGCACCCGAAAAAAAAAAAACTGTTGCTAACCTTGTTAACCATTCTGCTGTTATTGAGCCTAAGTGTTAGGATACTCAAGCTCGTAAAGAGCTTGTTAAGAATTTTAAACCGCAGATCTTGGCAAACTAGACTTTTGAGATTCAGCAACCTGATTGCTATCATTGCCGATATCGTTTGCTACGAAAGATTTTCTTAGTTAAGCAAGGAATAATTCCAGACAATATATAAAATGTAGGGAGAAAAAAATAATTTATAAAAAATGCTTCACTGGCATAATGAAAGGCGGCGCTTGTGGTGAATGCCGCTTGCCTTTTTAGTGGCAGTAATTTCGCATTTAGTAAACTGGGGAATGCGGCGAGAGAAAAAGACATAACAAGCTATGGAGAATCCTAAGCAGCTGCCAAAACGCCATGAAAAGGCAGAGACTGAGCATTATATTTTATTAATGACACACAGAAAAGACAGGGGCATGCAGCTTACACATTTAAAATGTTTGATCAAGCAATAAAACAATATTTATCTTGTAACAGCAAACCAATCGAGACTTTGCCCCCACCAAAATTCCATGGACTTTTTATCAACCATCAGTAAAACAAAAGATGCAAGAAATCCGGGTTTATTGTCGTTGGTTATAAATGACCGTTGTGTATTTTGTTGCACATAATATTGCCTGAATAAAAAATGAACAAATCTATTATTCGCCCCAAAGATAAATTGGAAGGGCATCACAGCATTTAAAAAGCTAAGCCAAGCGGCAGGAGTCAGTGTAGAACAAACAGCCAAAGAATGGTTTATCTAAACAAGCGATTTGGCAAATTTATTTACCTTCACCTAGGCGAATACAGAAGCCCCCACACTGAACTTTGTACATACAACCCAAACGACAACCCATCAAATGGATCATCTATATTTACCCTCTGATAATTAGAACGAAAAAAGATTTAAGTACGCATCACAGTCCATTGACATGGGCTTCAAGATACAAGATGCGGAGCCATTAACCACAAAAGAGTGCTTCTGCTGTTGCTGTTGCTATACACTACTGATATCCCAACGAGGGCCCACTAACTATCCTTGCATGCATTCAAGTTGATGATGGAAAAGAATTTAAAGGCCAAGTGAATCAATTATAGTTAAAACACAGAAGTTACTATAAAAGGCATTCCGGGTGTATCACAGATCACAGGCTTAGTTGAAAACTTTAACAAACAGTTAGCACGAAAGACTTTTTGTTTCCTACCATACACAGAGAGCTGATTGACATTCTCGCAAACACAGTATGGGTTAAAGACTGCCCTCAAAACCAACAACAAAACCCAATAAATAAAAAAAAAAATGGGTGGGGGGGGGGGGGGGGGGGGGGGGGGTGTGGTGGGGGGGGGGTTGTGGGGGGGAGGGGGGGGGGAGTTATGGCAGCATGAATAATGAAGAATTTAAAGGCTAAAACCAGTACAAGCAACAAAAGAAAAACAATAAATGTTGCCTGAAGACTCCAGTACACCCGGCAAACTATTACCAGTATGTTTAAAAGAAAGGTACCTTTATTTACCGGGGGGACAGCAGAAGGGACACCTCGCAGACAGTGCAACTGATTTCCGGTTTGGAGTGTTGAACCATATGAAAAATAAAAAAGAATTGTAAAAATAATCCTCCCGTGTATTATTTACAGAAACTGACACAACAAAACAACCAGCTCCTCAAAGGAAATTTTTTTTCCCTTTTGTGAAAGAATAACAGCCAGATAATTCCCGCCAGAGACAACAGTACCGCTTAAATTAATTTACGTTCGCCAGTCCCAATTGCATATGAAAACTCTGATTAACAAACACACGTTTTGTGTTTGTTCTATCTAACGACTTCTTTGTTACAACAGTTTGTGTTGATCTCATGTAATTAGATCGCAGTTTTACGTTGTCATGATGAAAAGTCATATTGCCAAAACAATGCTCTTTGTAGTTGTCATGTGATATGTTTGACTGCACAAAACGCCTTGCGAGAATATTCCCTTTGCTTTCTTAATGATTTTCTCCTGCTCGAATACTGTACATTTTGACCTTAACCCCACCCCACATACTCCTTGATCACCTTTCCAGATATTCACATCTTCATCTTTCCTAAAACCTTCTTGTTAGTGAATTGAATGCAAAGCGAATCTTTAGGGTAATCAGATGTATCATACCATCCTGCATGCCCTTTAAGGCCACTTCCATTCCATGTCTTTATAGATGTCCTTCAGTGGGGATATCTATAACAAACTATCTGTAGCTGTGTAAAGTACTCTGGACTCAGATAACGAGGGCTTAATGTAGTCAACAGAAAGTCTAACATCAAAAGCTTTGATAAATCTAAAACCATTAAACCCAATAAATACATGTAGTCCAATTTGACTTTCTTTTTTTTCATCATTATGCCGAAAAAGTGTGATCATGAAATCGTCTGAAGTCCTGATAATCTAGTTTTGAAGTCAGCTTAATTGCTTCGTTCTCTTTGGTGACTATCTAACATCCTTTGCGCTTGTGCGATCTCCATATCTTTCCCAAAACAGCTGTGTTCATCAGCTGAAAAAGTCTTTTTCTGCAGCATCTGTGATTTAGTTTCTGAGGTCAGTGTTTCTTCATATGTATGGTTTCATGAACTGTTCTTGATCAAAAGCAATTATGCGATGGACAGCTGTTAACTTATACAATGTCGTAAATAAAATTGTAGAAGTCTGTACTGACAGACATATTTTTTTTGCCTCGAGTTTAGGCACAAGTTTTAGGTGGTTCCTTGGATCCATCTTTAGACTTTCTGCTGCTAATGGATAGTCATTATGCAGGACATGGAGTTCATGGAGGATTATCTAAGTCAACTTCTAGAATGAAACCACGCTGTTGATCAGGCGTTAAACTGCCCAACCACTTTACTTGCTTTTTTGAATATTATTCGTACCAGTGTACATTTTAAAGTTGCGTATGGAAGCGATTGCGCCATTTGCCCCACCATAACAGATTGTTTTGCATCTAAATCATATTGGATAGTTAGACCTTTTACTTGGATCATAGCGTCCAAGTATTTGTTGTTTGCTTTTATCAGTAATGATGCGACGCAAATACTAATTCCTCCACGGCAATTCCGTTTTCAATCATCTGGACATTGGTAAAATCGCGACAATAAATAAATCTGTACTCCCCAGTAAAATTTATGAAAGCATCGCCAACTCATCCGGGCGCAGAAATGTAATGCTCAGGCTCCAAACTGTAATGTTTCATGCAGGTCTACCTATAATTTTCAAAGACTCCGCCAACAAACATACATCTGCCATCAATAAGAGTCATGATAGTCCTCCGCATCGTTTTCACTCTAACATTTGCCCACGCATCTTAGCATACTGGTAATCAGAGTCACTGATTCCTTTCCACTAAGACTAAAAAGAACGCCGCCTTGTAGGGGAAGTGTGTCTTCGTCCAACCCTTTCCCAACTGTTCATGTACTCATAAGGTAAACCGGGCCCTTTCTAACCAAATTGAGATAAAATATTTTTCTTCCGTTATTGGCAGGACTTTAAGGAACATAGCCAGTGAACTCTAATGATCCCATCATGTGTTGCATAGAGTCGTAAAAGACATGTTATTTAAAAGTTGAAACACATTACTTTTTCTGAAGACTGGCAATGCATGCTACTCTGAGGCATCGTCCACTCTTTCATTATAGGTGGGAGTCATAACCTTCGCAAGTTGTAAAGAATACAGGCAGCTTCCATGTCCTTGGATCAAACTTTAGTTGAAGATTGCATTTACTGTGGCGCTGCCCTCTAATCATCCCTCTAATGTGATCATGGTCTCTTACTGTGGGGTTTACATTTCCTTGGCGTTAGCTCTAAACCGCAATCCAACATGCGTGCTGAGTCATACTGATGTTGTGACTTCAGGCGCCATTATGATTTCAGATTAGTTTAGATTATAGAACAGCGTTCCGCACTTGCTGATGCGTTTTAAGATGTTTCTGCAGCATCTGTCCCTAATAAATTCAGGCTCTGAATAAAGCATCTCGGAAACCTAACAATAAGAAGCAAATGAACAAATCGATGATTACTCATTATGACTGTTTTCGAAGTTTTGGGGTGCTGGCCTTCATAAGAACAAATAAGCGACTCGAAGTCGGCGTAAACTACGTAAGGACTTGTTGCAGGCCGTTTACCAGTATCTTAAAAACTAACTTTAGATTCCTGGAGGGGCGTAGTTAGTTCTGACATACAGTCTACAGAACTTTTTACAAATGTTTTTATATGTGTCACTTGCGGCTTGCACAGATGGAATTCTTGGTAAACATTTTCTGCCGAATTCTTGTATGTTAGTGTTTTTTGAAGTATGTCGCTAATAAAACTGCTCATTGTGCGTACCAATGTGTAATGGGGCAGCCTGCTGGCGAAAACATTAAGGAGTAAGTCCACATGACTTTTGGCTGGTTGCCTTTTGTTGGACTGTTCTGGACACTTAAATTGGCACAAATTTTATCCCCTCATCCATTGTATAAATTAACAGTTTATTGGGTTTTTTGTTCTTCAAACTGATCAATTTGTCTACACTAACAGGAAAGGATATTCCATGAAGTTAAGATCTTTGGCGTATTGCCGATAGTTAGTCACTCTCTCTGCAGTTCGCGGACTGATGCAGTCCTTGCAATAACGCACCACATAAACATGTTTCTGAATTTTTTTATGTTTAAAACTGCTCTCTTTAAAACCAACTCCCGAGGTAGCGGAATGGAAGCCTTGCCTACAAATCGTGCATACTTAGCCTGTTTTAATCAAATCTCTAAGACGTCGCCCTCTGACCAACCAGAGACCTCTCCTTTTGGCTTCTTTCAGCCGCAGCGTCAAACTGTGGGTCAAGCAGTTCGCCTGCCAACCGGGTGTTAAGTACATTAGAGGAGAAGAAATAGTCTGTTGTTTATCCGAGAACCCAACTTCTAATTTTCTTCATTTATTTGTTAAATAGTCGAATAAAACAGCTAACATTACTTTAACCGGGGGTCTATTGATTAGGTTGCCTGGACTTGAGAAATAAGCATGAACAACACTTGCCTGTACGTTTTGTTGGTCAATGACATCTAAAAAACACTATCATTCAGTGCTCGTTGATAAACGCTCTCCTCGCAGCATTCCTCAAACAATTCGTCTTGTCCTTCATAATCTTAGCCAGGCTGTCCTTCTTCTAAGCCAAAATATTTATTTAAATTAAAAAAAAAATACTTAATCAGAACCAATATCAACGGTCTTTTTGCTCTTGGACTCATAAACTAAAGTATAAACAACCCTTGCGGTGTTGTTAATGTGAGCTGTTTTAGAACAGAGTTTAATGTCTCGTTTACTTTTTTAAGCAATCCCTTTTTTACTGCTCGGGGTCTGGCATTGAAAAAACTTGTCCTCGCCTTTCTGTGAAGATCAAACTTTTTGTTCTTTTGTAGTCATCAAAATCGGCCTTAACGATTAAATTCTTCATCCGTGATGTTTGAGTCAACTAGCCTTTATTTATTGTCTTTGTTAAAACGAGCCTAAGTTTTAGCTGTATTAGTGTGAACCATAGCTGGTGCTTTTGAGTTTAGTTTTTTATTTTTTGCTAGCAGGCACTACAGCTAATGAACACAGGCCGAGAGCTAAAGACAAACCTCCTAGAGGTAAAGCGCGGGTGCGCCTAATGCCCCGTTGCTAAGAGACCAACACTCGTTCCTGCAGATAAGCACTTATATCATGCTCCAGTAATAACATAATAACAGCATTAAAGGCAGCAGAATACCTCGTTGGTTTTGCTGTCTTTTGAAAGGTCTTGCTCTAGTACCTTGCTGCATTTTCCGTAATGTTTGTTAAGCTAAAGGTTTTTTATGTTAGGGGGTTTCTACTATTCACTTCTTTTGGCGGCGCTGGAGCAATTGGATTAAACTTGAACAGACATGCCCCCCTTGTTAATTTTTTTTTTATAAAATAAAAATAAATTTTAGATTGTATATCTTTTAATCTGTTATTTCAATATTCAGCTGCGCTCAATATAAAAACAATGTACTTTTAGGCGTTTATCCGGCTTCCTCTTCTTATCAATTTGAATGTTTCGTACGTCCATCTCACATCGCTCTCCCGCTTCCATGCAAACTGAATATCCATCTGTTGACCTTTGGTTCAACATAAAACCGTAATTTTGTTGTTAATAATCATCAACCTAACATTGTGCAGATGTAAATCTTTAGACACCAGGTCTGCTGTTAGACTTCTACCCCCTCCCACCCCCAAACAATTTTTCTTATTTCGTCCAAAGGATGAAAATGGGTCTTAAGCCCGCTAGCGTAGATTTTGGTTAGGACTACCATCAATTGTACTTTGCACTTCCGCTATTTTAAGGATAAAAAACTTTTCACTTGCTTCCTTTTGAACGGTTCTTCATCTTCAACACAGCAATAAAATACCTTTAAGCGATCTTGCTGCGACACTAAAAATAAAATTCCATATAGTGTCTGCCCTGCTTCGATAATGTTTGTATGGATGAATCACCACTTTCGATAATATTGATAATTTGACTGATAGTGTTGCTCAATCACCTTTGCTAAATTAGGGTTGCTAACAACGCAGAACATCTAACGAGATGTCAGAAATGCGTACATTCTTCGTGTCTGTGATGACTGATAACACGTTGTATTCGTTAAAAGTTAGTTCCATAGACATCTGTCTTATGCCTCCTTGAAAGTATGGCGCATGCGCTTTTAAACAACTCAAAATCTAAGGGAATGGAAAAGCGATTTCCTATACCAAACTTTACGGTACTACATACTTTTGCCGTCTTTTAGAATCTTCAGCGCCTATTCTAGTTTAGTGCTTCTTCATTCGATTCCCTTGAAACGCAAATCCAGCCCTTTCATTCCCGGTTAGCCATAGATCAGAATAGTAAAAAATATGTCTGCATTGTGTAAAGAACATATTTCTTGCCCCGCATTTATAGAAATTTTCTAACAATCCGCCCCAAATTCGGACAACTGTCCTGTTTTGTGTTCGTTGTTGAATCGAGTACGATGTTGAAGTAAGACGCGCAGAGCCTGGCACAATCACGTTCATCTGCTCCTAGGATCCGGAAATTGACAGTAAGAATTTATCTGCATCAATAGTAGATGGATATTTGGAACATTAATATTCCGTTTATTTCCCTTCACGCCAAATGGTTCTTTCAGTCTTCTATGCGGTCAAGAATCGAGCCATATGCATGTAAACATTTTTTATATAACAAAATAAAAAAATTAATTATTAAAGAAACATGTCAGGCATTGAAGATAAGATTATGATGTTTTTTGATCGTGGAAGACGACATGAGTGATTCCCCATGGGAGCGGCAGATCGTCTCGGCGGGGCGACATTGCATGATGAATTAAGCGAGAAATCGGGAGTACATACCAACAGGTAGTCGGTAAAAAATTAACCGAAAGTAAGGTCAGATCATAATACCAAGGGAAGTTTAGGCCAAGACCTCCGAATTTATAGACCCTAACGTTTTTGAAGTAAAAGATAACACATTTGTGTTGTGAGGAGCGACCAGACAACTTGTTTCAGCTTACAACTAAAAAGACCCCATCAAAAGTTTTTAGCCGTGGGCTCAATTATAAATAGACTCCCTGCGGAGCTACAAAATCGCCTTGGCCTTGTTAGCCAAAATAAGGCGGAGGCAGGTGCTAAACTTCAAAACACACTGCAAGAACTCCCAACAGATAACCAAATGCAAAACGAGGAACTTAAAGAATTAAATCTAAATCACAGTGAATTAATAAATGTAATCCGAAGGCCCGAATCCAGTTTTTTCAGAAAACAGCGTTAAAGACTATACACGCTCGCCGCTACCCATGCTAGAATAGCGGCCCGATCGAACTTTTAGAACCATCCAGAGGCGAATTAACAAACACTTTAGCAAAACTAGGTGAATCTAGATAGCATATAATAAGAGAAAAAGAAAAACTCGTTGAGGCTGATGACGCAACCTAAGGGCATGATATTAAAGAAGAATACCCCAAACTAAAGATCTTGAACAAGAAAGATCACAAGACTAGAAGTGCTAACTACAACCGAGACCAATTACGACTCAAGTGAATAGAATAATAGAAACTAACCGAAAAATTTTAAATATGAAGACACAACGCTAGCAGAACGAAGCCGAACATTGTTTAGAGAGCAAGGAGTCACATTATAAGCCTTATAACAGCCTTAGATTTGCAATAAGCACGCTGTGTTGGCTATTACATGCGGGCGGTGGAGGCAAAGTCCAGTCCTCCGCCGCCATCGCCTGATAATTCTTGGGTAAAAAACAGCTTTGATCACATCTTGCAAGTTTATTAAAAAAAATTTGCTGGTAAAAGCCTGAACGCTTTACCAGGAATATTGGGAGTATTTGTCAGCTGGCTTGTCTACTGCAAGCAAAGTAGTTTGGCTTTATGGCGAGCGACTTATGGGCATTAGTTCTCTTAAAGTTGGTTAATATTTAGTAAATAAGACCGAGTAATCCCTAGGCGCCAGTTAACCAGAACAACGCTGTCTTTTCAATTCATGGTCATCGCGAACAGAGTCCGCGAGCCTTTGCTGAGTCCTTCAATGCCTTTGGCTTTGGGCCGCGGGGATTGGATGACTTATTCATGGGCGTTCTTTTACTGCATGCAATATTACTCGGGCTCAGAATTATATGTTCGGTTTTTTTTTCCAACCTTCTGTTCATTGCCAGCTATAAGAATTTCGCATTAATTATATTTTTTATTGTTCCCATCTGGAGCTAAGGTCAGAAGTCAGCATGTATAAACCAGTCCAACAGCAAAGTCGTACTTTCGATCTTGCGTATAGGTAAAAACATTTTGGTACCTGTTTAATTCTTGAATAGCAAATTAACAGTAAGAAATTATGGCGTCCCTCTAAATTTGCTAATGTATTGTTTTTTTGCGCGTCAAAGCCAGAAAGGATGAAGCCGTTTATCTTGATCGTGCCTGCTTGCGACCCGTAGCAAACACCCAAACTAAGTACGAATAGAGTCGTAATCGTTCTATTCCCGCCCAGTTAGGCCCTTAAAGTGTCTAAGATAAATGTTGTCCATGGCTGTTGTATGCTCTTGCGCTAGGACACCCGAGTGAAAAGCTGTTGGCGCTTGAGAGAAAGATGTGTAAGGGAGATTCCAGTCAAATTAAAACTTTCTGTTGCATGCACCAAAAATAAGGGTGCCTAGACCATGATTAAGATCCAAACTTTGTCTAAAGTCCGTCTTGGTGTTAATATTGAATTCGTTACAGATCCTTGTCAAAAGCCTCATTGTCGATTAGTTGCTGAATGGATTAAACGTTTTCATTTGGTAATGGCGCTCGCATCAGTCAAAATACGCCTAAAGGGTAATAAAAATAAATCTCTGGAACACTGACCCACCAAAGGATCAGATGATTTAGTGATAGCAATACACACTCCACACCCAGTTGATGCACAAAACACAGCAAAGTTTAACTGGTTCTGAGAAAACCTGCATCGGATGACTAAACCACGCTTTCGCGATGTAGCGTCTTTAAATAGGGGGGTTCAAGATATCTGTTTAATGGCGTCTCACCTTTTATGAAAAGCACAGTCTGGGTCCAAGAAATGTCGAGGGTGTCAGTTGTTATATTTTTAAGGATTGTAAGTGGCGGCCCCAACGAATATTTGCATCATATATTTGAAGAATGCACTCATTTTTAATTTGTTTTAAAAATGTTTGTATCAATAACAAACCAAGACCGCCATTTTCGTTTTTAAACATTCATTATAGACAATTGCGGGCCAAAACGGTCGCGCACCATAAATAGTTTAACAAAAGTCGTATGTTTAATATAACTAAGCCAAGGGAAAATAAGATTACAAAATATGAAAGGAGAGGAACAAACGACGTTTAAACAGTTAACAATACCTGAGGTTATTTACGGTTTTTGCTCGCCTAAAAGAAGGCAATGAGTAACTTAGACCTTACTCTTAAACTTAACAATGCAAATCTAAAAACAATATTAACATTCAAACCCGAAGAAGCAAAAGACGATGGGGGATAAAGACTAGCTAAAATGCTAGCCTTTATTTACAACTAGCAATCTACCCACTCATAGTTTTTAGTGTTTCGCAGATTAGAAACTACTTTTGAGGGGAAAGTCCGCTCATCTTGCATTACATTCAATTACTCTATGTCATTTAGATGAGCTAAGCACTGATGAACACTTATATGATGAAGGCCTCAACGTTTAAAGACCTCGCCGTCAGGGAAAGCTGCATATGCGATTATTGAAATTATACAATTCCCTAATTAACAGTTTAAAAGATTAGTTTGTGGAGGGTCGGATCATTTAATATAAAAATCAAAGAACAAAAACGAAAGTCGTAAAATGTGATAACCTGCAACTTGTTTTGGAAATAAAATAATACAGCTACTAAAAAATAATGTCGCGTGGCCAGAAGAACCAGGAGTTACATAGCGCCTGTGAGGTGTATAACCATAGAATAAAAGACCTTGCAGACGTTGCGGACTTTGAACAGAAGTGAGATAGGCACTTTGTATGGGTTTTGAAGTAAACTAAATGATGGTGATTATAAACCAAAGAGGTTAGTCGAAAAAAAAACCAGGTAAAAAGTTTCCTAAACTAGAACAGCTGCGCAATCTAGAGGCAAAAAAATGTTGGCCAGTATAATTAAAAATAGTTTCGAAAACCTGACCTCAAATGCACTTAGAACCATATTTTAAATGGGAATAAAATTTGAATTCATAGCCCATTACAACATATTTTAGAAAGCCGCCAAAAAGTTTCAGAGAAAGCATTCAACTCTGCCCTTTTACATGTAAGTCTTATGCCAGAGGACAAGAGTCAGAAAGAAGATTGAAATAAAGCCGTATGGGTAATAACAGTACATCCTCCACATAAGAGAATCAGTTTTGAAAGATGCTTCTACAAAATTACAGTTCATTCCGCAAATTAAATTAGGAGACACGTCACAACGATATTTGATTTTCTGACTAAAAGAGATTAAGAGGATGGGTTGTGCATTATGACGTCCTTCTATAAGGAATTCTAATTAGCTGGGCAAAACCTTTAGACGTTGAAAAACTTAAAGATTACCGTCGTCATTCTTCACTATGGCGAGGATATTAAGGACATAACAACAAGCAACAAAATCAATATTGTCTAAATAGAAACAATCTTACAGAACTTGAATTGATTAATCTTACCATTTGGCCTCATAGGGTTTTATTACACTGAAAGTTTTTGACAGAGAGTATGAAATAAAAACATAACTGGATTAGATTAAGTTCTGTTTAAAAACTGGGAGCATTAAACTTATGACAAAAACCCCTCATTGTACATTGATTTGTGAGGACAGACCTGGTTGTGGAAAAACAATATTTATCCACAACCTGTTACAAACATTTATCGTTATAATTTTGATCATATTGTGATTTTCTCCCAACAACTTAAATGGTAACAGAAAGGCATCATCATAATAGAAGGTTTATATGGACAGATGAGACATATATTAGGTGATCTAGCAATAAACTGAGTAGAGTGTTTTAGAACATTTTTATAGAGCTAGTTTTGAAGGAACGCTAACACTATTTATAATAGATGACTGTCCAGCAGAAAGAGACATAGTTAAAAAAGAAACACTTTGTCGAAACTAGCTTTCAGCGGATGACATGCTGGGATAAGTGTGTGGATTTTAATGCCAGAAATATAACCGGTTTTAAAAGACTTTTAGAGAACCGTTAAAGACTGTAGTTCTATTTCAACATGAAAGACAAAGACTCATTTGAAGAATGTTGCGCGAAATGATGTTATTGAAAACGACCAAGAAAAACATAGGATTAAACAAAAACTAAAATCTGAAAGTTTAGTAATTATATTAAAAACGGATAACCCTGCACAGATGTTTTGTTTGTAGATAATCGTTATTTTTTGGTTATAGACGTCTTACTTGCCAGAGAACAGTAATATGCGCTTGCGTGTGTGTGGTGTCTGCCCGCCTCTCTGTCTGTCTGTCTGTCTCTCTCTCTGTCTCTCTCTTCTCTGTCTTGTCTGTCTGTCTCCGTGATACCTCTCTCTCTCTCTTCCCCACAGGCAAATGCGGCTTTAGGCCACTTTTCGCCCAAAAAAAAACTCGTGGTTGAGCAGTGGGGTTGAACAGACATTATCGTTTCTCTCTCTCTCTCTCTCTCTCTCTCTCACTCCACACACACCACACACACACAACAACACTCTCTCTCACTCTCAATCTCTTCTCTCTCTCACTCTCCTCACTCACACACACACTCACACACACACACACACACACACACACACACACAAACACACACACCTCACACACACTCACACCTGAAGGCTAAGCAATCTGACCTGTTAAGGGCTGGTGTAGGTGGTAATCCCAGGTGAAGGTGGCGTTCTTCACGATGAATCGCCGCACCTGTTTAACAGAACATTGACGGATAAATGACTGGGTCCCTGTTTACAGAACAGGACAGAGAAATTGACTGGTCCCTGTTTACAGAATATTTACAGAGAAATTAACTGGGTCCCTGTTTTACAGAACATTGACAGAGAAAATTAACTGGGTCCTGTTTAACAGAACATTGACAGAGAATTTGACTGGGTCCTGTTTAAAAGAACATTGACAGAGAAATTAACTGGGGTCCTGTTTACAAACATTTCCAGAGAAATTAACTTTTGTCCTGTTTACAGAACATTGACAAGAATGGACTGGGTCATGTTTACAGAATATGAAACAATAGATAAACGTTTGTTCTGCTGACAGAACAATGAACAGGAAATTAACTGGTTCGGCTTAACAAATATCAACAGAGAAATTGGACTTGGTTTCGGCTTACAGAATATCAACAAGAAATTGACTTGGTTCGGATCCAGAATATCAACAGAGAGAATTTGACTTGGTTCGTCGCTTACAAGAACATTTAACAGAGAAATTAACCTGTTCGGCTTACAGAACATTAACAAGACATTTATAATTTTTACCTGCTTACAGAACATTAACAGAGAAATTAACCAGGTTCTGCTTTACAGAACATTAACAGAGAAATAACTGGTCCTGCCTACATAACATCAACAGAGAGATGAACTGGGTCCTGCTTATAGAACATTTCAGAGAAATTAACTTGGTTCTGCTTACAGAACATTAACATGAAATTAACTTTTTTTCTGCATACAGAACATTAAGCAGCAAAATTAACTTGTTGTCTGCTTACAGAACATTAACAGAGAAATTAACTTGTTATGTTGAAAGAACATTAACAGAAAATTAACTGGGATTGCTTACAGAACGATTAACAAGAATTAACTTGGTTATTTGAAAGAACATTTACAGAGAAAATTAAACTGGATCTGCTTACAGAAACATTATCAGAGAAAGTTAACTGGGATCTGCTTACAGTAACATTTACAGAGAAATAACTGGGTCCTCTTACAGAACATTAACAGAGAAAATTTACTTTGGTATGTTGAAAGAACATTAACAGAGAAATTCACCTGGTTTCTGCTTACAGAACATTAACAGAGAAAATAAAAAATTTTGGTTATTTGAAAGAACATTACCAGAGAAAATAACTTGGTTCTGCTTACAGAACATTAACAGAGAAATTAACTGTTTCTGCTTACAGAACATTCAACAGCGAAATTAACTTGTTCTGCTACAGAACATTACAGAGAAATTAACTGGATCTGCTTACAGAACATTAACAAGAATTAACTGGTTCCTGCTAACATAACATTAACTGAGAAATTAACTGGGTCCTGCTTACTAGAACGTTTACAGAGAAAATTAAACCTGTTCCTGCTTGCACCCACAGAACATAACAGAAGAAATTACCTGTTCAGCTTACAGAATATCAACCAGAGAAATTTTAACCTGGTTCTGCTTACTGAACATTAACAGAGAAATTAACATGGTTCTGCTTTACAAGAACATTACAGAAAATTAACTGGGACCTCATAAAAACATTAACAAGAAAGTAACCTGGTTCTCCTACAGAACATTAACAGAGAGATGAACTCGTGACCTGAATCATTGATCTATTGAGGAAGTAAAGGGTGGAGGGAGAGAGGAAAAGTATGGTTGGAGGGTGAGAGATAGTAAGTATGGGTTGGAGGACAGAGGAAAAAGAAGTATGGTTGGAGGACAGAGGAAAGAAGTAGTGGGTTGGAGGAGAGAGGAAAGAATAATGGTTGAGGAGAGAGGAAAGAAGTATGGGTTGGAGAGAGAGGAAAGAAGTATGGGTTGGAGGGAGAGAGAAAGAAGTTTGGGTGAGGGAAGAGGAAAGAAGTATGGTTGGGAGGTAGAGAGGAAAGAAGTAATGTTGGAGGGACAGAGGAAAAGAAGTATGGGTTGGAGGAGAGAGGAAAGAAGTAGGGTTGGAGGGAGAGATGAAAGAATATGAGTTGAGGGAGAGAGGAAAGAAGTATGGGTTGGAGGGAGAGAGGAAAAAGTATGGTTGGAGGGGAGAGAGGAAAGAAGTAGGGTTGATGGAGAGAGGAAAGAAGAAATGGACGGAAGAAAATAATTAAAGAAGGAAGTAACGACTGAAGGAAGAAAGAGGGAAGAAGAACAAGGGAATGGGAGTGATGGAAGAAAGAAACGGAGATGGATCGAAATAGGAAGAAGGAAGAAAATGGAAAGAAAGATAAAATAAAGAAAAGGAGGAAAGAAGGAAAGGAGGAAAGAAGACAAGAAAGAAGTAGGTACGAAGGCTGTGTGTATGTGTGTGTGTGTGGTGTGCGTGAGTGCGTGCGTGCGTGCGGCGTGCGTGCGTGCGTGCGTGTCGTGCTTGCGTGTGTGTTGTGTGTGTGTTTGTGTGTGTGTTTGTGCCGTTGCTTATGTTATTTTATAACATGTGCGGCTTCTTCCCTTCCTCCCCTCCCTCCCTCCCCTCGCCCCTCGCTCTCTCTCTCTCTCCTCTCTCTCTCCTCTCTCTCTCTCTCCTCTTCTCTCTCGCTCGTCTCTCTCTCTCTCTCTCCTCTCTCTCTATGTACAGGCCACTCACGCACCGTCCCTCCGAGTTGTCCCACGTCAGAAGGTTTCAAGTCGTCACATGACAGAAATATTCGCTGCAACCGCTTCAAGGACAACGTTACTCTATATCAGCTCACCACCAGCATGGGTCAAATTCGTATCGCCACAGGATGATCCATTTCTTACCATTTCAGAGAAATGTCGCTCTGAAATTAACACAGCCAGTTGGTGTAACATTATATCGTCATGGATAACCACTTGTCTAGAACCACTTCATGGACATGTCCGCTCGAACTGACACATCGACAAGATGGTTGAAAGGGCATTATAACAGACAGCGCTTTTCTTTCAAACACAGAGATGGATGCAAGTGACCTTATAACAGTATAACACGTTTTCCCTTTCAAACACAGAGTTGGATCATGAACATTATAACAGACAACACGTTTCTTTTTCTTCAAACACAAGAGATGGATGAAGTGGCATTATAACAGAACAAACGTTTCTTCAATCACAGAGATGGATGAAGTGGCATTAATAACAGCACAACACGTTTCTCTTCAAACACTGAGATGGATGCAGTGCATAGAACAGGACAACACGTTTCTTCAAACACAAGAGATGGATGATGTGGCATTAAAACAGGACAACACGTTTCTTCAAACACAGAGAAGATGAAGTGACATTATAACAGAAACAAACAACGTTCTTTCAACACAGGAGATGGATGAAGTGGCAGTTAAAACAGGACAACACGTTTCTTCAAACAAAGAGATGGATGCAGTGGCATTATTACAAACAAACACGTTTCTTCAAACACCGAGATGGATGAATGGCATTATTACAGAGCAACACGTTTCTTCAAACAACAGAGAGGATGCAGTGGCATTATTACAAGACAACACGTTTCTTTCAAACACAGGCACAGCCCTGAAACCAGAACGTGTCGGGGCCAAAGCGTACAAGTTTCATAGAACAGCGCGTTTCTCGACTGCTTCCGAGTCAATGTCTTTTATGAAATCGACACATTTTAGACGCACGCACGCACAACCACGCACCCCACACACACACACACACACCCACCCATCACACACACAACACACACACACACACAGCACACAAAGCGCACGCACTACACACACACACACACACACACTACACACACACACATCAACAACATCACACACACACACAGACGCAACGCACGACCATACACCCACGATCACGCAACAGCGCACACACAACACACACACACACACACACACACACACACACACACACCACACACACACACACACACACACCACACACACTCACATGATTTTCATGAACACGCAATTTCTTAACTGCCTCTGAGCCACGTTATTCTGACTAACAAACACACGACACACACCACAACACACACACACACCACACACAACAGAGAGAGAGAGAGAGAGAGAGAGATAGTAGAGAGAGAGAGAGAGAAGAGAGAGAGAGAGAGAGAGAGAGAGAGAGAGAGAGAGAGAGAGAACAAGGCCTTCCCCCCCCCCGTGTCGAGGATAGGACACTTCCAACCACTCAAGAACATAATCATTCCGAAATCACCACCTCAAAGAAGCTAGCTTATAATCATTGTCTACCGCCTCATACTTTTCACCGTGCTATGAACATACTGAGCTCATGGAATCAACGACATCAAGTCCGCCCACGAGTTCCAAACCATGTGAGAACAGACAAAATGTATGCGTGCGCAAAGGAGCCGCACTACCCACAGAAAGGCTGGCTACTTTGCTAGGCGTTAGCTGAAGGGCGAGGTACCCGTAGACAAGGCAAAATGATTTTGTTGCAAAAGTTAGACGCGACTGAAGCGGAAATCTAAACAAATCTTAAACAAAGTGTAGCGAACCGCCAGAGAAAACGTGACAAACGAGTTACTACAAGACAAAACACGACGCGTATTCGACTCTTGGTCTTCTTCAGGCAACCCAAACAAACAAACAGGGCAATGTAATGAACGAATTTTTTCACTTAGCTTTTTTTTTCACAAGTTCATTGTCCTACATGTTTGGTCCTTGCTGAAGAAGACCCAAGAGACGAAACGCGTCGGGTTTTTGTCTTGTGACTCGTTTGTCCAACGTTTCTCTTGGCTGTTTCGCTGACATTTTAAGTAAGATTTTGTTTTAAATGATTTCGCTAGACAGAATTTTGACCGCATTTCCGACAAGCGTTATTTCTTCCGAATCTGGATCCGGAATTCATTTGTTTTGAGTGGAATGATAATGGCAACAGCTTGCTTCACGCATCCCGGATTGTCTTTGTTTTGAGTGGAATGATAATGGCATCAGCTGCTTCACGTCATGCCAGAACGCACAGTGACTGATTCTCCACATCGTCACATCTGACACCCAGCACACCCTAAGCTCACGAACACCATCCAGTCCTATTGTTTTCTCTGTCTCTACATGCAAGCCATTACGGGAATGTCGGGTTTGTTGTTGTTGTTGTTGTTGATGTTGTTTGTTGTTGATGATGTCTTGTTTACTGCTGCTGCTGCTAGTTGTTGTGTTGTTGTGTCGAGGAAGCAGGTGGTCCAATCCCCTTGACCTCTTACTTACCCGCCATGTCTTCTGTCTTCTGTCTGTCTGTCCTCCTCTCTCTCTCATCTCTCTCTCTCTCTCTCTCGTC
>JAFLJL010002379.1:0-54962 GCA_018398815.1 Conus ventricosus | reverse complement strand
TTCGGAAACCATCTGCGGGAAGGGGCAAAACAGCGCTAAAACTGCTCGAAGGTGCCTGGGTTTCCCCAGAACGAATGGGCCTCAACACTATGCGGCGGCATCTTGAGGAGAACGGGTGGCATGTAGGACCCTCAAGAGGTCCGGACGAACCAAGCACCAGGGACAGGCTGCAGTGGGCCACCCCGAATAACTGGCGCAGGCAGCAGTGGGGATGCTATTTTCTCAGGAGAGCCGTTTTTGTTTGAAGGCGCGGTCGTGTAGAATATGGCGTCGACCTGGTAAAACGCTATGCTGACTTGTTTGGTAGAGGGGAAACCCCTGGGGAGGCCCGAACGTTAAATATGGGGTGCAATTGGCATTAACCACCCCTAGGACCAGTATCTTTCAAACTTGGTCGGTCGCGGACGGGTGCAAGCACGGTTTATCAACCAGGTGCCAGACCCCATGTCGACCCTTTTTTTGGCAAACCCAAACTGGACATTCCAACGGACAATGCAAGACCACACCCCGCCGGGCCACCCAGCTTTTTCTTCAGCAAAAAACCGTAATGGTGCCCTGGCCGCCCTCATCCGTTTTAAAACCCAATGAACATTTTTGGGATGAATTGGCAGACTTTGGGGAACCTCGGTCCCGACAGAAACAGCGGTCAACTTCCCCCGGGCCCTCGTCCATGGTGGGTTGGTGTGCAAGGGGGGACGCATCAACCCCTGGTCATAATGACCCGCATGTGTCAGCGTTGCCCATGCAAATGGTGGCCACACCGGTATTGGATTTCAAGGGTTTGTCAGTGCCCTTGGATTTTCCCCAAAAGACATTTTGCGATGACTTTTTCACACTTACCGTGTATGAATAAAAATCCGTTGAATTCTCGCTTCCACTTGTACAATTGTACAATAAATTCACCCCCCAACCTTCGTTGTGTTGTTTTGCTTTTTTTATGGAAGTCAGTATTTTATGTTTTTGTCGTCATTTGGGCCTTTTACCCACAGCATCAAAACTCTCCCTTTCCCAAAGTCTAGCTAAACCACATTGAAAAAATTAACATTTTTCCAACATGAATTCAAACTAGTTAAGTACGAATAAACAAATTTTTTTTTTTTCTTTTTTTCTGAAGACCATTCCCTTTTAAAACATCACTTCTCTCTTTTCTGACAGCATTTCGTTTTGTTCCCCTATCAAGTTTAGGATAACAGAACACAAAAATTTTCTTTTTTTTTTTTTAAACGAAAAACCTTCAAAAGGCTGAGGAAGTTTCAGTCGCTCTAAAGGGGGGAAACAGGGTTTTGGGTTTGCTAATAAATAAATTGTGGGATAATACCTGACTGCCACCTGAAAACGCTGAGCCCCTTTTGGCCCGTCTGTGTTGGGGGTTTTCCGAACTCGGTGCCTAACCGGTTAAAACTCCCCCGGTTTTAACGTGGAGGTGAGCAGCAGTCAGCTGTTTTTTCCAACCGGCTTCCGGAAAACTCCCTTCCGGTAAGCAGGGTTGCATGAAAAATTTGCCCGGACGGAAGCGATCTCAAGGGTATGCGTGGGGCATGTGTATGGGCGGCATGCGTGTGTGCATGTGTGGTATGTGTGGGGAAAAGGGAAAAAGGGAGAGAGAGAGTATGGAGCAACGTTTGGAGGTGGGCGGAGCATAAAATCCCCCAACATTGCGTCAAATGACAGCAAAGTTCCCTCAACCTATTCTGTTTGACAATATTCAGCGCGGGGATTGGCCACCTGGCGTGTCGGAACAACGAAGCCCCGGGTTTGGGCAGAAGTGATGTAAAATGCGCAGGGCGGGGGGGGAGGAAACCCAAAATCTGCTTTGTTTTGTTGTTGTTTTTGCTGCGGTTGTTTTTTGAACATTCAGTGTATTTTCGTGCAGCACGCCGGCAAATTTGGGGTTTGCAGTTACTGGTGTGTGGTTGTGTGGTGTTGTGTGTGTGTGTGGGTGGGGGAGAGAGGAGAGAGAGGAGAGAGAGAGAAAGAGGGAAGAAAAGAAGAGAGGAGAGGAGGTGTTGTGTACTTAATGTGATTATGTGTGAATAATGGTTTTTTTAAAATATTTTGTCTGGTTTTCATTTATTTGCTTATTTTTGGGTTAATTGGTTGATGTTTTTTGGTTAAGTCTTTTTTTTTTGTTTTTATTGTTTTCTTTTTTTAACGTTTTTGTTCTTGGCGATGGAACCTTTAAAAAAATTCCAGTCGCCCATATAAAGTAGGGAAAACGGAAAGCAAAGTGTAGGTGTACTGAGATCTTTTCTTTGAAAACTCGGGATCCTTGTTACAAAGAGAAAAAACGAGTTATTTTAAAAGGGGGGCTGCTTGATCTTGCACCGAATTCGAGAAGATAAATGATTGCTCGTTCTTCGTCTTCATTGCCCCTGAAAGTCGTTTTATCTTCCCCTGAAGAGACCTAAATGGTCAAAACGGTGTTTTTGTCTTGTGTTTGTTTGCCCATGTTAACGGCGGGTTACTTAAAATTCCTTTAAAATTTAATTTTTTACCAAATCAAACTTCCACATTCAAAGCAATTTTAAAGGTATGAGGGAATGGGGCCCGTCCCTGTTTTCCCCAGGGTGCGTGGTCAGCGGTGAGGTGAGTGGGATGGACGGGAAGCCACCGAGGCGTGACCCGGGCATTTTGGGCCCGCAGGTACAATGACCAGTAGCCAAAAAACCCCCCCAAGTCGTGGCGCAGGATGAAGTCGTGAGAGGGAAAGTCCAAGGTCCTCGCCCAATTACGGATTCCCTTTGGCCCTGGGGTATAGAGTTGAACACACACATTGTTCATTTTGGGTTTGTTTCCCGTATTGCCCTTTTTAAATGATTTTAGGGGGGATGAGCAGTCAGGGGCCCGTAGAGTTGTAAGTGTGAATTCCAGGGTTTTGTAGGTCTGAAATTTTTCGGCTTGAATGTCTTGAAAATGCGGTGGAAAAAATGTGAGAAGGTCTATTGGGCGTTTGGCTTTCCCATCCCAAAAAAAGTGCCCGCGCGCCCTGGCCGGAGTAGGGGGCACGCATTTTCCAAGCTGTTGGGTGTTTGGTGTCACAAAATTGTGGTCAAAACCCTTTGGTTTAAAAAAAAATTGCGTTTTCCCTTTTTTTTTTTTTTCTTCTTTTATTTTTTGAGTAAGGCAGCCCAATTTGAAGGGGCATGTTCTTTTTCTTCGTGTCTGAACATGCGCCAAATTTGGGTTTTATGTTTTCTGTTCTTCGCGTCTTTAGTCAGTCAGTCATTTCCCCCGACCGCTGGGGTGTTGGGAGGGGGGTGTTTTAGGCAGTCACCGTTTTCTCCAGGCTTTGTGTTTGTAGCTGTCGTGAGGGATCGGCATGGTCATTTTGGGGCCGTCCTTTTATTTTCGGAAACCGCTTTCCTCTGCCCCCTCGTCTGTGCCCCCCTTCAAGGTACCTGGGGAAGGTGGTTTTGGAGAGGGGTTTTTGACGAATGCGTGGCCCAAAATACTATCTTCCGTCGTTTGCGGTGCCGAAGTGGTTTGTGGGGGCCCATTGGTTGGTGACCCGGTTTCCAAATAATCATTTGGTCTTGGGTTTTTGTAGGAGATGCGGAGTAGTTTTCTCGGCACTGGTCTCAACGCCGGTTTTCTTTCTGTTTCGGCCCTCAGTGTCCTGTCTCGCGCCGTATTTAAAGGGTGGAGGTACTGTGATTTGCAGGCCGGAAATTTTTTGTGGAATTTGATGTTGCTCTTCCCCACCCCGTTCAGTTGGCCCTTTCTGCTGAGGGGGAGTTGATCCTGATTCGGATTTTGCTGGTGCAGGTGCCCTTTTCGACGGGGTTCCCAAGTACCGAAGCGGTCCTTCTTCCCGGGGTACAATTATGGTTTTGTTGGCCTGCTGTTAGTCGGTGTTGACCTGACCTTTTACTTCTCGTGTGCTGTTGACCATGACCTTTGACTTCTTTGTGGACCCCAGCCGTAGGCACTTGTCTTTGACAAGTTTGTTTTTCAGATCTGGAGCTCGGTGTTGTTTTCCCCCCCCCCCCCCCCCCCCCCCAAGAGGGAATATCGTTGCAAAACGAAGGTTGCAGAAGGCCTGCCGCAATGTGATGGATGTGTGGGTTCTTCGAGGGTCTTTGCATGTTCTCTCCCGGAAAAATGTTAAAAGTACTGGAGTAAGTAGGTTTCCCCTTTCCTGACTCCGACTGTGGTGGGAAAAAAATGGCCTGTTGGCGTTGAGGGACGTGCTGCTTGAGTGTTCGTGAGGGCCCGGTGACTTGGAAGGCTTTCATCAATGTTGAAGTTTGAAACCTGCCCCTAGGCCATTGTGCACACCCGGTCAAAAACTTTTAAAATCGATGAAGTTGTGGAAAAGGTCCTTTTTGGGGTTGTAGATGCTTTTCAATCGGTCTTTAAACCGTTGTTTTTGATGCGTTTTTCCCGCCCTTGGATTTCAGTCGGTTGAGGTGATGCGAAGCATGGCTTTGCTGGGGGGCTGATCAGATTAAGTCCCATAAATTTTGGGATTGTTGAATTTCCCTTCTTGGGGGAAAGAATACCCAAAGTGGGTCCGTTGTTGGCCACTTCTTTTTGTCCGATCTTCTGAATAGCTTGTTAGAGCCCCTGTGGTCTTTTTTCCCCCGTATTTCAAAAGTAGCTGGGGGCATTGTCCCTCCTGGGGGTATCCCGGCCCTTAGCCTGTATTGCGGCCCCCAACCTCTCCTTCAGTGCTTGGGATGTCTGCGGGGGTTGGGTTTTCCCGCAAAATGGTGTCTTGGGTTGAGCTGGTAAAATTTTAGAGGTCCCCACAGTATTCTGTCCACCCCCTTTTGGGCTTTTCATTCTCTGTCAGTTAAACGCCTCCCTTTCTTCGATGACCGGTTTGTTGGTTGGTCTATTGAGGTCTTGGTGTGTAGTAGGCTTCTTTGTTTTTCCCCCCTTCCTGCTTTTCAATTGCTTCGCATGCTCCTCTGATTTTCCCCGCTTCTTCTCTTCGTCCTGACTTCCTGTGTTTCTTTCCTCTTAGTTCCTGCCTCTTGTCACATAGTCTAAGGACCTCGTTTGTAACCAAGGCAGGGTTTCTTTCGTTCTTTCCCCCAAAATTCTTCGCGTTGTAGTTAGCGCCTTTTGATGTTATTAGCAAGGGTGTCTACATCGCTGTCCACTAAGTTGAGGGCAGCAAACTTCCCGCCTACTTGAGCCCGGAACACCTCTGCAATTTCGGGGGTCCTTCAACTTCTCTAGGTCAAAGCGAATGCGGGGGTTCTTTAGACAACGCTTACACTAATTCAGACATGAAGAACAGAACACGTGACAATTCAAACTTAGCTACCTTCTCTCCAACAATGAATACCGTGAATGGCTCTGACCGCATTTCTGATCATCATACACCGTACCGAATCTTGTTTCAATTTAAAGAGCACTGTTTTAAACTGAAGAATCCAGTTTCACACTGAAAAACCAGTTTCACGTTGAAGAGCACTATTTAACACTGAAGAATCCCTTTTCACACTGAAAAAGTGTTTTAAACTGAAGAATCCAGTTTGACTCGGAAAAATCCAGTTTCATGTTGAAGGGCACTGTTTCTTTGTGCTACAGGAAGTTGTTTTGTCAGTGAACGAAATATTCAAACAAAACGTGCACAAGACTGACCTTTAACGCTGAAATAGTTTTGTTTGTATTTGATGACAAAGAAAAACCTGACTTAATATTTGATTTGATTCTACTATAGGCTAAATATTTTGTTGATAGATGCAGAATTTACAAAATCAAACCTGAAATTCATTCATTTATCATATAAATCAGGATCATTTCCGAACTGAAAATATATTCACCGTTTAGAAATGCGCGAGGGTGAGTTTGAGTTTTCTCAGTCATAAAAAAAGGAAGTAATCTTTACCATAGCTGAAATCAATAGGTGTGCTGTGTAACAGCTAACTGTCATAGCGATTAAGTAGAATGCCACAGATTTCATGAAACACACGAAGTACTGCTGATTTCATAGATTTCTTGCCGTATAGAGGCAGCAGTACCAATGTTAGGGTTAGCCTTCAAGGCATGTTGATTCATACTGCAACGACAGAGTGGCTTGAGCCAGTCCGGACTGCCCTGCCTGCCAGTGTCCAGTGACAGTGTTCAAGGGATGCGTTCTATGTGTTCCAGTGGCACTGACCTCTGAGGCTTCTCCACCCATTAAGAAGGCGGGTCCGATGCAGGAATGGAACTGGCTGTATGCAGTCATGGCCCTCCTGTCAATAATCATACTGGCGGCCGTTTCTATGGTCATCTTCGGGCTCCTTGGTTCACCTTGACCACTCTGCCGGCCGGACAGGTAAAGCGGTCATTCAGCTGTCTTTGGTAAAGACTGAAGCAAAGTGACAAGCAATTTCCCCATCATGATAAAAAAATGATTCGACAAAGAATGATGATAACAGGAGAGACGAGGGAGGGAGGGGGGCTCGGGGATAAAAAAAGAGATGTTGAAACGTGAATATTAAACCCTGTGCTGACAGCATGCAAGGACGGTTGAATTCTGTCTGACAGCATGCAAGGACGGTTGAATTCTGTCTGACAGCATGGAAGGACGGTTGAATTCTGTCTGACAGCATGCAAGGACGGTTGAATTCTGTCTGACAGCATGGAAGGACGGTTGAATTCTGTCTGACAGCATGCAAGGACGGTTGAATTCTGTCTGACAGCATGCAAGGACGGTTGAATTCTGTCTGACAGCATGGAAGGACGGTTGAATTCTGTCTGACAGCATGGAAGGACGGTTGAATTCTGTCTGACAGCATGGAAGGACGGTTGAATTCTGTCTGACAGCATGGAAGGACGGTTGAATTCTGTCTGACAGCATGCAAGGACGGTTGAATTCTGTCTGGCAGCATGGAAGGACGGTTGAATTCTGTCTGACAGCATGCAAGGACGGTTGAATTCTGTCTGACAGATGGAAGGACGGTTGAATTCTGTCTGACAGCATGGAAGGACGGTTGAATTCTGTCTTGTGAACAGAACTATTGGTCAGGCCTGTCTGGAGTTCACGGTCATCTTCTGAGTGACACTCCTCGGTAGAAGCCGTCCTGGTTGTGTCATTTACCATGGTACCTAAACAGAACACCAGTGACACTCCTCGGTACAAGCCGTCCTGGTTGTGTCATTTACCATGGTACCTAACATAGAACACCAGTGACACTCCTCGGTACAAGCCGTCCTGGTTGTGTCATTTACCATGGTATCTAACATACAACACCAGTGACACTCCTCGGTACAAGCCGTCTGGTTGTGTCATTTACCATGGTATCTAACATACAACACCACCTATGTTTCTATTAATTCAATGATTTAACACAGGGACACATTCGCAGTCCAGCTACCTTTTAAGTATTGTGTCAAGAAAAAAACAACGAAGGAAAGCGTTCTGCAGCACATATCTAAACGACAGCGGATAATCACTATGAAATGCCCCTGTTTGAGGATTTTTTTTTTAAAGACGCAAGAGAGGTCAAAATGTGCTACTGTCCGAGCTCTACTGTTGACTAGCCAAAGCACTGCCACTCACATAAGTGCTGGCAACGGCTAGGAATTCTAAGAATGCATGAAATAGCATTTACTTCAATCTCCTGAGACGAAATCCCCATTGAATTATCTGGAACAGGTAAGCACAGAGAGAGAGAGAGAGAGAGAGGAGAGGGAGGGGAGGAGGAGAGAGAGAGGAGAGAGAGAGAGAGAGAGGGAGACTGATACTGGCTTTGACATCCGATCCAGAGACGCTGTGGTTGGCTTCGCCATGTTATCCACGGAGACAGGGACTGGTTTTGTCTTTCTCTCCGTGGGGGACTGCGGTACATTTCAGGAAGACAGAGTTGGCTTTGTCATACATTTCAGTGAGACTGGGGTTGGCTTTGTCATACATTTCAGTGAGACTGGGGTTGGCTTTGTCATACATTTCAGTGAGACTGGGGTTGATTTTGTCATACATTTCAGTGAGACTGGGGTTGGCTTTGTCATACATTTCAGTGAGACTGCGGTTGGCTTTGTCATACATTTCAGTGAGACTGCGGTTGGCTTTGTCATACATTTCAGTGAGACTGGGGTTGGCTTTGTCATACATTTCAGTGAGACTGGGGTTGGCTTTGTCATACATTTCAGTGAGACAGGGGTTGGCTTTGTCATACGTTTCAGTGAGATGGGGTTGGCTTTGTCATACGTTTTCAGGAAGACAGGGGATGGCTTTGTCATACGTTTCAGTGAGACAGGGGTTGGCTTTGTCATACGTTTCAGTGAGACTGGGGTTGGCTTTGTCATACGTTTCAGGAAGACAGGGGATGGCTTTGTCATACGTTTCAGTGAGACTGGGGTTGGCTTTGTCATACGTTTCAGTGAGACAGGGGTTGGCTTTGTCATACGTTTCAGTGAGACTAGGGTTGGCTTTGTCATACGTTTCAGTGAGACTGGGGTTGGCTTTGTCATACGTTTCAGTGAGACAGGGGATGGCTTTGTCATACGTTTCAGTGAGACAGGGGTTGGCTTTGTCATACGTTTCAGTGAGACTGGGGTTGGCTTTGTCATACGTTTCAGGAAGACAGGGGATGGCTTTGTCATACGTTTCAGTGAGACAGGGGTTGGTTTTGTCATACGTTTCAGTGAGACTGGGGTTGGCTTTGTCATACGTTTCAGTGAGACTAGGGTTGGCTTTGTCATACGTTTCAGTGAGACTAGGGTTGGCTTTGTCATAGTTTCAGTGAGAGAGGGGTTGGCTTTGTCATACGTTTCAGTGAGACTGGTGTTGGCTTTGTCATACGTTTCAGGAAGACAGAGGATGGCTTGGTCATACGTTTCAGTGAGAGAGGGGTTGGCTTTGTCATATATTTCAGTGAGACTGGGGTTGGCTTTGTCATACGTTTCAGTGAGACTGGGGTTGGCTTTGTCATAAGTTTCAGTGAGACGGGTTGGCTTTGTCACACGTTTCAGTGAGACTGGGGTTGGCTGTCAACGTTTCAGTGAGACTGGGGTTGGCTTTGTCATACATTCAGGAAGACAGAGTTGGCATTGTCATACATTTCAGTGAGACTGGGGTTGGATTGTCATAATTTCAGTGAGACTGGCGTTGGTTTTGCCATACATTTTAGAAAGACAGAGTTGGCTTTGTCATACATTTAGAAAGACAGAGTTGGCTTTGTCATACATTTTAGAAAGACAGTGTTGGCTTTGTCATACATTTTAGGAAGACAGAGTTGGCTTTGTCATACATTTCAGTGAGACGGGTTGGTTTTGTCGTACTATTCAGGGAGACGGAGTTGGCTTTGTCATACTATTCAGGGAGACTGGGGTTGGCTTTGTCATACGATTCTGGGAGACTGGGGTGACTTTGTCATAAGATTCAGGGTGACAGGGACTTGGCTTTGTCATATATTCAGGGAGAATGGGGTTGACTTTGTCATACTTATTCAGGGAGAATGGGGTTGACTTTGTCATACTATTCAGGGAGAATGGGGTTGACTTTGTCATACTATTCAGTGAGAATGGGGGTTGACTTTGTCATGTATTCAGGGAGAAATGGGGTTGACTTTGTCATACTATTCAGGGAGAATGGGGTTGACTTTTGATGATTCTATGCAGGGTGAGATGGGGTTGACTTTGTCATACTATTTAGGAGACGGAGTTGACTTTGTCATACTATTCAGAGAGACTGGGGTGACTTTGTCATACTATTCAGAGAGACTGGGGCTGACTTTGTCATACTATTCAGAGAGACTGGGGCTGACTTTGTCATACTATTCAGAGAGACCGGGGTTGACTCTGTCATACTATTTAGAAAATGGGGTTGACTTTGTCATACAATTCTGGGTGACAGGGGTTGGCGTTGTCATACTATTCACGGAGAATGGGGTTGACTTTGTCATACTATTCAGGGAGCCTGGGGTTGGCGTTGTCTTTACTATTCAGGGAGCCTGGGGTTGACTTTGTCATACTATTCAGGAGCCTGGGGTTGACTTTGTCATACTATTCAGGGAGCTGGGGTTGACTTTGTCATAAAATTTGGGTGACAGGGGTTGACTTTGTCATACTATTCAGGGAGCTTGGGGTTGATTTGTCATACTATTCAGGGAGCTGGGGTTGACTTTGTCATACTATTCTGGTGACGGGGTTGACTTTGTCATACTATTCAGGGAGCTGGGGCTGACTTTGTCATACTATTCAGGAGCTGGGGTTGACTTTGTCATACTATTTGGGTGACAGGCGCTGACTTTGTCATACTATTCAGGGAGCCGGGGTTGACTTTGTCATACTATTCAGGGAGCCTGGGGTTGACTTTGTCATACAATTCATGGTGACAGGCGCTGACTTTGTCTGACTATTCAGGGAGCCTGAGGTTTGACTTTGTCATACTATTCAGGGACCTGGGGTTGACTTTGGCATACTATTCAGGGAGCCTGGGGTTGACTTTGTCATACTATTCAGGGAGCCTGGGGTTGACTTTGTCATACTATTCAGGGAGCTGGGGTTGACTTTGTCATACAATTCATGGTGACAGGCGTTGACTTTGTCATACTATTCAGGGAGACTGGGGTTGACTTTGTCATACTATTCAGGGAGCTGGGGTTGACTTTGTCATACTATTCAGGGAGCCTGGGGTTGACTTTGTCATACAATTCATGGTGACAGGCGTTGACTTTGTCATACTATTCAGGGAGATGGGGTTGACTTTGTCATACTATTCAGGGAGCCTGGGGTTGACTTTGTCATACTATTCAGGGAGCCTGGGGTTGACTTTGTCATACAATTCATGGTGACAGGCGTTGACTTTGTCATACTATTCAGGGAGACTGGGGTTGACTTTGTCATACCATTCAGGGAGCCTGGGGTTGACTTTGTCATACTATTCAGGGAGCCTGGGGTTGACTTTGTCATACAATTCATGGTGACAGGCGTTGACTTTGTCATACTATTCAGGGAGACTGGGGTTGGCTTTGTCATACCATTCAGGGAGCCTATTAGCTCTGTCATCCTGTTCGGGAAGCGTGAGGTTGTCTTTGCCCTGATCCGGAGAGACTGGGGTTGGCGTTGTCATCCGATCCATCAAAGGGTTGGCGTGGTCGCCCTACGCAGGAAGACAGGGGTTTGCATCGTCATCTGACTAGGGTTGGCTTTGTCATCTTATACAAGGAGACTGGGCCTGCTTTGTCATTCTATCCTGAGAGCATGAAATTGGCTGTTTCATCTGATCCAGATAGACTGGGGTTGGCTTTATCGTCCATTTCAGAGAGACTTTGTCATGCAGTCTACGCATTTCTGGAACCCAGAATCACTTATCCCTGGCAGTAGTCATCATGTTGTGGTGCTGAGGTTGTCATGAAAACACCCGTAGAAATCTTAAAACTTTTTAAGTACTATATCGCCAAACTTAGACAAACGAATTATAATAATAATAATAATGAATACTTATATAGCGCCTATTCTCGGCTAGAGGCAAGCTCTAAGCGCTTTACAATCCACACTCGTTTACACAACGGGCTGCTACCTGGGTAGTGCCGACTGAAGAGCTGCCAGCTGGCGCTTCATTCAGTCGTTTCCCGTGTCATCCAGTCAATATCGTTCAATATCGATCACTCATTTTCCTTACTTCATTCTTTCCATTTTTCACGCAGGGTGCATGCTATGTGTAACGTGTCATCCATACCAACGGCCAAACTGGCCTACTCTTCGAAAGTTGGTGATGGGATTTTACGTGTGTGCAAGATGTTATGCATGCGTTCACACACGGAACCTCGGTTTATAGTCTCATTCGAAGGACTGTATGGGAAATGGAGTCAGAACCAATGTTAACTCCGAGGGAAAAATCCCCTGTACCGAAACGCCCGGGCGGAGGTTCGAACCCGCAACCACAAGTCAAAACACGACGCGCTTCGACCTCTTAGGTCTTCTTCTTCAGGCAAGATAAACAACATCAGGACAACGAAAATGAAGAAAGAGCAATCAATCATCTCATCAAATTCGGCGCAAGATGGACGTTTTCGTTCAAGGTTTTGTGATTCCTCTGTTTCTGTTTGGCGGATATAGAACTTAAAACTGATTTAAGATTTGCTTAGCTGCTTCACGTTGCTACCAACACATAGAAAGCTCTCGGTGTCTGTGTCCCGATTATGGAATGCAGCCTTGCAGCAAAAAAAAGTGCTCGGCTAAAGATGTTACGAGCTCAGATCTCTCTCTCTCTCTCTCATATATATACAACAAAACTAATAAATTCCAAGGATAAGTACCGAGCACCGTTCAGCAACTTACAGAGCAGCTTGGTGTTGCAATGACTGCAAGAAATATTGAATTATAAACAAAGCTTGCTCTTATGTCTTAGATGAAGAATAGGGGGAGATACGCATTCATTATCTGCAGCAGTAGATGATTCTGCCTAACTAATAGTATGTGCTTGAGTGGGTGAATGGAGAAAAATAAAATAAATGCTTCTCAAAATGAGCCTTCAGCAAGCTTATATTCTCAAAGGGGGAGACATCTCCAATTAGGGAGGGAAAACTCACTAACATATAACTCCTGGTCATATACCGATATTTCGAAACTTGGTTCTTTCTCCTCAGTGACCGCGGGAAAGTGGTAATTTGACTCCTCTGCCTTTTCAGTTTTAAGAAGAATGCAATCCCAGAAAAGGCTGGTGTGCAATACCGTAGTATGTTTGTTGAGTTTTCAAACAAACAACAAAGGTGCCATCTAAGAAGCAAAAGAAAATCATGAAAGAGCAAAACAAGCTACATTTTCTTGTGAAAAGTACAAAATATAAAAAGATATCCTCTTAAGACACAAGTGCTGAGGGCCAGTTCTTGGAATGAATCTGCAAGGGACTAAAATACATACATATATATATATATATATATTATATAACAAACTAATAAATTCCAAGGATAAGTACCGCACCGTTCCAGCAACTTACAGAGCAGCTTGGTGTTGCAATGACTGCAAGAAATATTGAATTTATAAACAAAGCTTGCTCTTATGTCTTAGATTGAAGAAATAGGGGGAGATACGCATTCATATCTGCAGTGGTAGATGATTCAAATGAATCATCTACCACTGCAGATATGAATGCGTATCTCCCCCTTATTTCTTCAATCTAAGACATATGAGCAAGCTATATATTATATTATATATTATATTATATATATATTATATATATATATATATATATATTATTATTTATATATATATTTGTTAAAATAGGTTTTTTAAAATAGAATCTACAAATTTGTTTCGAGCGCGTTGCGCTGTCATCAGGATGGTTTTTGGTTTGCCACCGCGATGTTATATAGAGTGTGGGCTCCCGTTTGCGGTTGTTTGCACGTGCGGGTTGGTTTGCACGTGTTTTTTGGGGGCTTTCAGGTTTTTGTTTTGGGTGTATTCACTAACAACGATTTCCATTTATACCTGCAGTTGTTTACTATTTCTGTTTTGGTGTTTAAAGTTGCTAAGTGTGGTTTGCATAGTATTAACATTTTTCAGTTAACATAGGTTGCACCTTTTGAAAACATTGCTGTATGGTGTGCTCTTTTTATGATTTTCCAGGATATATTGTAGCATGTTTTTGCGTCTTTAAGTTTCCAGATATATTTGCTCAGTTCTGTTTGGTTTTTATATTTTTCTTTATTAAATGACTGTTTGTGGTTTGCATATCTGGTTTTGAAGTGGTTTTCAGTGATCCCTATGTATGTTTCTTTTCATTTCTGATGTCACAGTGGCTTGGTATGCAATGTTGTTGTGAAGGCATTTATTGCTCAGGGGGGCACTGCTCTTTTTTGATGCAATTGCAGATTTCCTTTCTTCACCCTTCTTTGCGTGTTGGTGTCAGATCTGAGCCTTCCTGTTCTGTCTTCGTTACCATGGTCGCACTGTCACGAGCTACGCGCAATCGGTTCGCACTCTGTCATCAGCAGTCAGTCTGTGCTGGCGACAGTTTGGGGGTGTGTACAGCGCGACGAGGTAGTTCAATAGAAGTTTATTTTTAAACCGGTAGGGATAGGCTAGTTCGTGTTTGGGCCTACTCAACGCCTTTAGTCTATTTTTAGACCAGGAGAAGCGAGTGTCAGCCGGTTTTCTGACCCTGGCTGTGTGTGTGTGTGTGTGTGTGTGTTCCGTGACAAAGGGGGGGGGGGGGGGGGGGGTCACTCAAGTTTGCTCAACAGGTGGCAGGATTAGGGCACGTCTGCGCACGAATCGGCCGTCATGTGAGTTCTTTTCTGAGTGGCTGGCAAGATGCTGGAGGTGTGGGTCTGAGCCAGATAGGTTTTCTTACGGGTGATTTGTTCATCAAGAGATTAGACTAGTGTCTTGTGGCGTATTGCCTAGCTAGTCTAAGTAATCCGTGTGTCCACGTTCTGCTGTGTTAGGCGGAAGAGGAGCCTGCATTACGGCAGCTGTTCTGTCTAGTGTCAGAATGAAGTGAGTAGGGTGTAGTTGTTACGTAAACTCACTGGGCTCAGCTGCGGGAGCGGCTGACAGAAACCTGTTGCGGTGTGTGTCTACGTCTTGTGCGCTGCAAAGTGGCTGTTGTCAGGCGTGGCGTTACTTCTGACTGGGTGCTGTTTGAGTGGTAGGTGTGTTTGCATTTTCCGTTCGTCTGGTACTTTTGGTATATATGGTTCGTGCATGTGGTATGAATGGTTCGTATGTGTGGTGTGGAGGTATTATCTGAGGGGAATATAGGTGTTCACTGGGATGTGATAAAAGGGACATACCAGATGTAATACCAAAATGTAAAACAAATGGTAAAGCTGTCTTTGATGTAATTATTACCCCGGAACTGGTTAAAAAGAAACTTGATAATCTAAATCCGAATAAAGCGCAAGGACCTGATGCTATTCCATCTCGTGTTTTAAAAGAACTAAGCACAGAACTAGCAGAGCCTCTTAGTATCCTTTTTAACAAATCTATAGAGCAAGGAACTCTACCTCGAGACTGGAAAACGGCAACAGTAATACCTATCTTCAAAAAGGGAACAAGAACTGACCCTGGAAACTACAGACCTGTAAGCTTGACAAGTGTGACTTGTAAGGTACTGGAGTCAATCGTAAGAGATGTTATTGTTGATCATATGATGAAAAATGAGTTGTATGCCAAATGTCAGCATGGTTTTCGTCAAAGTAGATCTTGTGTTACACAGTTGCTTGAGGTATGGAAGACTTTACTAAGTTAATTGATAGTGGAGATAGCATTGACGTTTTGTACCTGGACTTTCGTAAAGCTTTCGATTCAGTCCCACATGCCAGACTACTTAGTAAACTCAGATCGTATGGTATACTGGGAAAAGTTTTAGATTGGATTGAAGACTTCTTGAGAGATAGAGTTCAGAATGTTAGAGTTGGATCTTCTGTTTCTAGTAATGCTAATGTCATTAGTGGAATCCCCAAGGCAGCATACTGGGACCTATATTATTTACTATATTTATAAATGACTTACCAGACGGGTTAAAAAGCACATGCAAGATTTTTGCTGATGATACTAAGTTGTATAGTTCACCATCCAAACACCTTACAATGCAAAATGACATTGAGCTGCTCATAAATTGGTCTAACTCATGGAATTTGTACTTCAATGCATCCAAATGCAAAGTATTACATATCGGCAAAAGAAACCCTAAATTAAATTACAGTATGAAAGTTGGGGATCAAGAAGTTCAAATAACGTGCTGTGAAGAGGAAAAAGACTTGGGAGTAACATTGATGAAGACTTACTCTTTGACAGACATATTGCACAGACCGTCAAGAAAGCCGTGCAGATGATAGGTATTATTAAGAGAACTTTTACATACTTGGACAGAGATACCTTTCTTAGACTATACAAGGCAATGGTGAGATCGATTCTTGAATATGGCAATGTGATATGGTCTCCAAGACTAAAAAGGCAGTCAATAGAAATAGAAAAGGTGCAGAGAAGAGCAACTAAGTTAATACCGGACATTGCTGATTATCCATATGAAGACAGATTAAGGTACCTAAGGTTACCATCCCTCAAAGCTAGAAGGATAAGAGGAGATCTGATCCAAACTTATAAAATTTTCAATAATCTAGATGATATTGATCAAGCATGTTTTTTGAACCTGCACTAACCAACATAACCGTAACAGTTGTGACCAAGTACAAATACAACAAGTTAATACTAATATAAGGAAACATTTCTTCAGCCAGAGGATAGCACCAATATGGAATAAACTAACTCCGAACATCAACGTGCACCGGATATTAACTCTTTTAAAAATCTTATCGATAAGCATGAAATAATAACAGACATCATGTTCGACTTTGATGGTCGAAAATAAAACTGGGCTCGCTGTCGACCTGACCAATGACAGAGCATATCAAGAAGGGGCATATAAAGCCGTGAGGCTATGATGAAACAATCATCGCCCCTAAATCTGAACCTGAACCTGAACCTGAACCTGAATTATGGAGAGTTCACATTCAGTTCAGGACAGGCGCTTGAATGTATTATGCAGGAATGTATAGGGCATTAGGGTTGTGAACTAGGAATGATCATTATAGGGTGTTTGCGCTGTGACGGCTGCATTGTTGTTGACATCGTGTGTCGGACGTATTGTTGTTGACACTGTGAGTGGGCAGAGGGTGATGTGTAGGGCTGTCTACTTGGTAAATGCAGTAAGCGGAATGTTGGGGGCTCTTCGTGAGTGCATTGCACTGTGGTAGTTACCGCAGGGTGTTGGTTAGGCTCGCAGGGTTCATGATTGGAAATTTTGACAATGCTTGGTAAAACCTTATGCTTTGAACTCTGTCGATTCTGGTCACGCGTTCGAGAGGATTGAGAGAGTTATTATGTATTGGGGAGGAGATTTGGTGGTAGTTTTTATTATTTGCTACGGGTTTGGATTGAGTATTTTGGTTGTGTTGATGGTATGGGATGTATCTGGGTTCCACTGCTCAGGTGTGGTTATATGCTCATTGTGGGGCATTGTGGGGGCTGATCTTGGTACGCGTGAACCCATATGTGAATGATGTTTGCGTGGACTGAGCCCGTTTGATATGAGCGGTCTAGATTTGTGTGGGGTGGACTCGTGCACTGATCTGATATTGACTAAGTGTTTGGTCAAGTTGGAGTAAATTACTAAGGATCTGTGCTCTTTCTCTGATTGACCTGCCAAGACCCCCTGTTGTACAACGGGATCCTATGTCGGGCTGCTGCACATCTTCGTGGGGACTCCTGTCGACTCCATCGAGTGACCTGCTGTCACCTGTCGTCCCGAGGTCACGTGTCATCTCGGGGTCAGGCAGATTACCAGGGTCATCCGTCAGGTGGTGACTCGTCCTGCGTCCTCTTCGACCCTATTCCCGCTCCTATTCCGATGCCCTTGATCCTATCAAGCTGTACCCCGGTTTGTCCTTGGTCCCCTCCGGACCGGATGTCCAATTGACCCATCAACTCCCCCCCCCCCCCTTGTCCTGTTCCTGTCCTGTCCTCCGCCCTGTGTCGCTGCAGCTTGAGCGTATGCTGGCCACTGTGGGCAGCTGGTAGGCAACTGCTCGCCTGCACCTTGTGGCGACCGGACAGGACTGGGACTGAGCACGTGGCTAGACCCTTGGGGACTTCGGCCGAGAGAACTGCGGGGAGGCACTAGTACTGCGGTGGAGGGCGTCCTGGACGCTGTGTTGTGTGGCCAGTGGACTGGTGTGGCCAGTGGACTTGTGTGGCCAGTGGTCTGGTGTGGCCGGTGATCTGGTGTGGCAGGGAGCATCGCGAGGCTGACTGTGAGGGTTCAGTGTCTGGTGGATGTGATCGGACGGACGTGCGTGCACAAGTGCTTCGGGCTCACTGAACAGTGGTGAGGAACAGCACGAGCGAGACACACAGGTGATAGTGTTGGGGATCGTGGACGGTGGTGAGTCGTGTGAAAACCTGTGTACTGTGTAAAATGTTTCTCATGAACTAATTAGTAGTTTGGTCAGCGTGGTTGTTGGCCTGGGGTATGTTATATGCTGCTGGAGTCCATTGAAGTTCTTTGCAAGGGTTGGCGTTGACACTGTATGGTATTCATTGCATTGATGATGTGTGTCATGTGCCTATGACCCATGTGGTGTCTCCAGGTGTGGGAGTCCATTGAAGTTCTTTGCAAGGGTTGGCTTTGACACTGTATGGTATTCATTGCATTGATGATGTGTGTCATGTGCCCTATGACCCATGTGGTGTCTCCAGGTGTGGGAGTCCATTGAAGTTCTTTGCAAGGGTTGGCTTTGACACTGTATGGTATTCATTGCATTGATGATGTGTGTCATGTGCCCTATGACCCATGTGGTGTCTCCAGGTGCTGGAGGCCATTGAAGTTCCTTTCAGAGGTTGACGTTGGCACCGTGCTGTATGCATTGTGTTGATGATGTGTGTCATGTGCCCTATAGCCTAGGTAGTGTCGGGGGTCCATCGAAGTTCCTTTCGGGGGTTGACTTTGGCACTGTATTGTATACATTGGATTGATGGTTTGTGTCATGTGCCCCATGACTAGGTAGTGTTTCTAGGTACTGCCGCCTGCAGGGGACGGAGCTGGTGTCAGGTGTGGATGCAGTGTGATTGAGTGTAATGAGCGAGGGGGTTGGTGGTGGCATGTGTTATTGGTGTGAGAGGGATTGATTAGAGGTGGAAGGTTGTCGTTTGTTATGGTCGGGGAAAATGTTCATGTCACAGTCACGGTCAATAAATGTTGTGTAAGTGTTAATCTGTGTTCAGCAGTCTTAGATCTGTTTGGAAGCGACTAGCTAGGCTGTAAATTCTGTCTGTCACTCTATAGTAATTAGTTCAGGTCTTAGCGAACTGACATATGGTGGAGATGCGGGGTAAGCAAACGGGTTAGTAGGGTTAGTAGAGGACTAGATTAGCGAGTAATTTGGGATAGGGTTAGGTCGGGTGGTTACTGGGGATTGTAGGATTTCGCTTCAAACAGTAGTGTCGCAGGATAAGACTGTGGGCGGTTGGTGGGTGCGTGCCTAGTTGGGTGGCGGCACATAAGACAGTCGTGCATCAAGGCGTGTAAGACCTTTGCGGCTGCTGTTTGAGCGGAAAGCGATGTGATTGTGTTGTTGTGTTGATGTGGTGCCTTAATGTAAATTGACCGTGAAGCGTATGTGGTATTGGTCTGTATGTGGGTGCAAGTGTTGGCTGCTTGTTGTGTTGAATGGTTTCATGTAAGTGATCGGATGAGAAGTTATTTGTCTTAGGGGTTATGCAATTTCCAGGTGTCGTGGGCTGGCGGAGGTTGCTCAAGGACAATTTTGGTGTTTCATTGATTGTGATTTGTGCCAGTTGTTATTGATGAGTTTAGTGATGTGGTTTTTTTTTTGTTGCATTGGGATTTTGATGCACTTTGATGTGGGACCGTTGTGATAAGGGTTGCAATATCAAGTAGTGAGGTCTTGAGCGCATGACCAGTTAGGGATCAGGTGTGAGTATTTAGGCCGGGGTGTGCTGGCGATAGAGTGTAGTGTATTTGGGCGGTGCAGTTCATTTGCGTTAGTGTATGTCCGACGAGGATCTTACGGAGTGTAGGCGGAGAGCTAGACAGCTGGTGTGCAAACGGTTGAGGAGTCTAAGACCGTTAGAGCATAGGAAAAAGGCTATGGCAGCTAAAGGGGAGGAAACGGAGGAACAGGTGAAAGATAGGCTTAAGGCTGAAGGAGACAAGTATGGCAGTTGAAGAAAGAAAACGATGCCAGGAGAATCCAAGAGACAAGCAAGCAAGGCCAACACGGGCAGTGGACGACGTGGGAAAGCGCACTCCAAAGGAGTCTTCGCTGGAATCATGGCACATGGCGCCTCTCAGAGTCAGCTTCATTCCAGATTTGTATGTGACCTCCTGCCTTGAATTCAAACCTGGGGAAATGGGAAAATGAGATGATTTTACGTGTCCACTCTGTCACGGCAAACAATTCGTGGAACATGTCTTGAGTTCATGCAGAGCAGCGCTAACCCAGGGAAGGTTCACATGGAGACACAAACCACGTGCCAAGGAGACATCACATGCAGTCAGCACTGCCGGAGTAAGCACTACGCCATCAGAAGCTCCAGCCACGACGTTCTGCACGGCAGGAGGCCACATTGTTCTGCACGGCAGGAGGCCACATTGTTCTGCACGGCAGGAGGCCACATTGTTCTGCACGGCAGGAGGCCACATTGTTCTGCACGGCAGGAGGCCACATTGTTGGCAGGAGGCCACATTGTTCTGCACGGCAGGAGGTCACATTGTTCTGCACGGCAGGAGGCCACATTGTTCTGCGCGGCAGGAGGCACATGGTTCTGCACGGCAGGAGGTCACATTGTTCTGCACGGCAGGCCACATTGTTCTGCACGGCAGGAGGCCACATTGTTCTGCACGGCAGGAGGCCACATTGTTCTGCACGGCAGGAGGCCACATTGTTGGCAGGAGGCCACATTGTTGGCAGGAGGCCACATTGTTCTGCACGGCAGGAGGTACATTGTTCTGCACGGCAGGAGGAGAGAATGTAAATATCTTCGTTCAAGCTCACCCATCTTATTTTGCACGAAAACCCCCCTTTTCACATACACATCACGTCCATCACATGTCAATTTTAGCCAAAATTAACACCTGTTTCACAAAAAAATTAATGCGCCAAACCTCTAAAATTGACGCAATCGTTATTTTAAAACGGGGGCTTACGTGCTAGATAAGATTTGGTGATCGTGAACAAAGATATTTACATTCTCTCCAAGGACATAAAAATTAAGGGCTTACAGTACGTTCTTCTACTTCCAGCACCATTAATAAATCAGAACAAACAACTGGCCTTCCGTCTTGATTAGTTATTTTTACATCTAATGAATTTATAGGCCATTAATTAGTTCTTTAAATTCACTGTTTTTTCCAACTGAGATTAATCGATAATCGCAAAACCCCGCCCTAGTTGATGGCAAAACCTTTAGAACTGTAGACGGGTAGCCATCAAACAAATTAGTATCTGTTCTTAACTGTTGTAAATGGACATACAACATTGGGTTCACAAGAAAATCAGAAGGTTTATTACCTTCAAATTTATAAACATCTTCTCTTGTACTAAATCTATAAGTTCTATCGCTACCGTGGAAGCCCAAGATTTTAGCCAGGCCCTTAGGGAAAGTATACTCTCTTCTTTCTTCTAGTGGGAAATGTATAGTAATTCTGAGGTTTGCCTCGTTAATTGTTAACAATATACCATATTCGCCAAGTACTTCTTTTAATGAACAAAAGTTGTAATAACCATCAGCTATTTGCACATGAGTTATTTGATTGCCCGCTCGTTACTAATATTGATCCAGTTATTTTGGGCTTCTTCAGATACGTTAGCCCACATAACTTTAAAGCCAATTTCTTTAAGGGCAATCCTACAACTCCCGCGCGAATTAACAATTGGGTACGTTAAGAAACACACGCTCGTTTTGCTTGGTTATATAGATGTACATCTTTTTTATAACTATTTAAAAAAATTAATTTAAATATAACGAAAGTGTTATTAACGTCCGCGGGACTGAGCCCTCCATACTTTTCTAATACGCTCTTCTACTTCTAGCTCTATTAATAAATCAGAACAAACAACTGGCTTTCCTTCTTGATTAGTTATTTTTACATCCAATGAATTTATATTTACGCTATTTAATTCTTTAAATTGACTGTCTCCGTCAAACGTATATAACTGATAATCGCAAACCCCCGCCCCAGTTGGTAGCAAAACCTTTAGAACTGTTGACGGATTGCCAGCAAACAAATTAGCACATGTTCTTAACTCTTGTAAATGGACATACAACATTGGGTTCACGAGAAAATCAGAAGGTTTATTGCCTTTAAATTGATAAACATCTTCTCTTGTACTAAATCTATAATCTTTGTCACTGCTGTGAAAGCCTAAAATTCGAGCAAGTCCTTTAGGGAAAGTGTACTCTCTTCTTTCTTTTTGTGGGAAATTTATAGTAATTCTGAGGTTTGCCTCGTTAATTGTTAACAATATGCCAAATTCGCTAAGTTCTTCTTTTAAAGAACAAAAGTTGTAGTAGCCATCAGGTATTGTTATATGAGTTACTTGATTGCCTTGTTCGCCATTAACATTAATCCAGTTATTCTGAGCCTTTTCAGATATGTTAGCCCACATAACTTTAAACCCAATTTCTCTAAGGGCAACCCTATAATTGCCGCGCCTATTGTCAATTGGGGTTGTTAAGAACACACGTTTGTTTTGTTGGTTTATATAGATGCGCATCCTTTTTATAACTATTTAAAAAATTAATATAAAAAATGGAGCCTTTTAAATATATCAGAGGCATAAAAAACGCGAAAAAATAGAGACAGTGCACGATTGTTCACATTGTGAACAGGACGTAAGCAATGTCGTTGGCACGTGCAACATTAGCAGTACGTGGTGTCTTGACGGTTGTAACCTCGTAACAGTGAGTGAATGTTGCCGGGTCAGCGTTTTTGGCACGAGGAGTGCATTTGCCATGTGGACTACCTACGCCACGTGCATCAATGTGAATTGCAACTCAATGTGGCCCCCATTGTGGGGCTATAAATTTCCAAACCCCAAAAAGTTCAAATCATCCCTTCCAGAGGCGCCAACATAATGCCGAGACTTTCTCGTCAAGATCGTTGCATAGCAATGGGGCAACTGCAGGCCGGGGGTTCCAATGAGGCAGGTCGCTATCGCATTCGGAGTCCACATTTCCACCGTCTATCGCTTCTGGACCGCTTTCAAGCAAGAAACACCACTGATGACAGACGAGGAGCGGCAGACCGAGGGTCACCACAGCAGCCCAAGACCGCCATCTTCTTCGTCAGCATCGACGGGAGCCTTACCAAACCGCTGCCAACACAGCCAGGAACACCGTCGGCAACCATGGCAGGCCAATCGCAACAGGACCGTGCGTCGCCGACTGACACAGTTGGTCTCCAATGCAGGCGTCCAGCCCGGCGACCTATCTGACACTCCAGCATCGCCAGAACCGTCTGCAGTGGGCACAGATCCACGTGCATTGGCGCCATCGGGACTGGGGCCGAGTCCTCTTCAGTGATGAAAGCCGGTTCTGCGTCGACCCAGGCGATGGCCGCATCCGGATCTGGAGAAGAGCGGGGGAACGCTTCACGGATGCCAACATCACCGAAAGGGACCCATGGGGTGGTGAAAGCATCATGATCTGGGGGGCTATCGGCATAAATCGCCGTATTGGGCCAGTCATCTTCCAGAATGTGGGTCCAGGACGTGGTAACGGGGTCACTGCTGTTCATTACATCGACCAAGTCCTGAGGCCCCCACATCCTGCCGCATTTCCAGCGGCATCCACAGAACCTGTTTCAGCAGGGACAACGAAGGCCGCACACTGCCGTGCTACGCAGAACTTCCTGAGGCAGAACAACATCAATCTGCTGCCTCACCAGCCCGTTCTCCCGACCTTAACCCAATAGAGCATTTCTGGGATGCCCTTCAGAGGCAGTTGAACCAGCTCAACCCCAGACCCCAGACAGCAGCTCAGCTTGCTGTTGCTGTGGGCCAGGTGTGGTGGCAAGTCCCCAGAGGCAGACCAACACTCTGGTGCGCTCGATGTACCGCAGGTGCACAGCTGTGATCAATGCCGAGGTGGTCACACCAGATACTGACATTCTGCTGTTAACACAGGTCAAGGTCAAGTTCAATGTGACCTTATTTCTACCAGAATGAACTTGAAAGGACACTTTTGCGGTGTTCGATTGCTTTTTCTCACTTCTATTACCAGTTCAAAGGAATCGGTAGCCAAATTACATCAAAATTTCTATACAGTTTGTTTTCGCGTTTTTTATGCTCTGAGTATATAATGAAAGTGCTACTTACAATGTAGGAGAGTTTTATAACCCAAATCTTTGGACTTCAGCAATTTAACCATTGCAGTAGATGAATCATATGGCTTCAAGCCAGTCTTGTAAACCCACTAACTAAATATTTAAATCCGCAATAAAGAGTGACAGAGTGCCATTAGCATGGTCGTCCCACCCTATGGTCTTTTTTCAGAATCAGTTAATTTTGCCATTTACTGCGCAACCACTGGCTGTGGCGTTTCATATGCAAACCATTTAAACACCCCAATCTTTTAGTAAGGTCAGTATATAACTTTCATGTTTATTACCAGTACAGACGAATACTAACTGAACTACAAGTGCCCCTCCCTAACGACAACGCGTTTAATCCATTTAACAGCCCAATGAACAATAATGCATATGAAAGAATCTGCAACGAATTTAACATTAACCTTTAACTGACTTTAGACAAAGTTAGACCACAGCTATGGGTTGGGCACATTGTATTTGTGGGGTGAACATAGAGAATTAATTATGATTACTGGCCTGGCCACACCTCTTTCCAACCAAACGCACAAGTTCGATTAGGGTCAATTGAACAAAAACACCCTAATGCCTGGACAACATTTATCTTAGATAAAAGTAAAAGGTTTAACAATGCCAGGCGTGCAAAGACTCAATGACTCCATACGGACATACGTTGGTGTCTATTAGGAGCACAAGCACAGACCAAGTCTAGCATAGTTGATCAATCTACAGGCTTTGATGCCAGAAAACAATTTCTAGTTTAATTTAGAAGATGTTATTAACTCTGCTGTTGATTTGCCTGCCAGCATACAAGGTATCAGACGTTCTTGCACATGCTAGGTCAAGGTTGACTTTGTTGTAGGTTATGGATTATACATGCTACCATCTGACCTTAGACTACGATTGGCATGATACAGAATTATAACAATGAAATCCTCATAGCTGGAGACGACCAAGACTTAGGGCACAATCAAAGCTTAAACACAAGGCCGCCCCATCCATTTTAAAAAAAGTACCTAGCCCTGAAGAAAGTGATCTAGTTATAAGCGTCCCACAGCCAGAAAGCAGCCCACCTGTTGATCTGCCTCGCACTGACAGCCATACTAGCGAAAAGACGGCCCTTGTTGTGTTTTTAACTTTTACTGGATTAGCCATACTTTATTTCACTAAAAAATTAATCCAGCAGCTAGCACTCCTAACGCCACAGATAGGTCAGCCATAACAACACTGCCAATTTTTCATCTGGATGTTAAGAACACACGTTGTTTTGTTTGGGTTATATAGATGCCATCCCCTTTTTATAACTATTTAAAAAATTATATAAAAAATGGAGCCCTTTACATATAAGCGAGAGGCACTAAAAAACGCGAAAAAAAATAGAGACAGTCATCGATTGTTCACAGTGTAACGAGGACGTAAGCAATGTCGTTGCACCCGTTTGCACATTAGCAGTACGTGGTGTCTTGACGGTTGTAACCTCGTAACAGTGAGTGAATGTTTGCCGGTCAGCGTCTTTGCACGAGGAAGTGCATTTGGCCATGTGGACAACCTACGCCCACGTGCATCAATGGTAGAATTGCAACACAATGTGGCCCCCATTGTGGGGCTATAAATTTCAGAACCCCAGGGAAAGCGGGATCACACATCATCCCTTCCAGAGGCCGCAACATAATGCCGAACTGTTCTCTCAAGATCGTTGCATAGCAATGGGCAAACTTCAGGCCCGGTGTCAATGAGGCAGGTCCCTATCGCATTCGGAGTCCACATTTCCACCGTCTATCGCCTTCTGACCGCTGGTCAACTATAACACCTCGTGATGACAGACCGAGAGCGCAGACCGAGGTCACCTACAAGCAGCCCCAAGACCGCCCATCTTCTCGTCAGCATCGACGGAGCCTTACCAAACCGCTGCCAACTCAGCCAGAACACCGGTTCGGCAACCATGGCGGCCAATCACAACAGGACCGGCGTCGCCGACTGAACACAGTTGGTCCCCAATGCAGGCGTCCACCGCGACCTATCTCCTGACACTCCAGCATCGCCAGAACCGCTGCAGTGGGCACAGATCCACGTGCATTGGGGCCGCATCGGGACTGGGGCCGAGTCCCTCTTCAGTGATGAAAGTAGCCGGTTCCTTGCTCGACCCAGCGAATGGCCGCTTTCCGGATCTGGAAAGAGCGGGGAACGCTTCAACGTATCCAACATCACCAAAGGACCCATGGGGTGGTGAAAGCATCAATGATCTGGGGGGCTATCGGCATAAATCGCCGTATTGGGCCAGGTCATCTTCCAGAAATGTGGTCCAGGACGTAGTAACGGGTCACTGCTGTTCAATTACAGCGCCAAGTCCTGAGGCCCCCACATCCTGCCGCATTTTCAGCGGCATCCACAGAACCTGTTTCAGCAGACAACGCAAGAGCCGGCCACACTGCCCGTGCTACGCAGAATCCTGAGGCAGGAACAACAGCAATCTTCTGCTCAACCCATCCCCAGCCGTTCTCCCGACCTTAACCCAATAGAGCATTTCGGGGAATGCCCTTCATAAGGCAGTTGAACGCTCTCAACCCCCCAGACCCAAACCAGAACAGCAGCTCAGCTTGCTGTTGCAGTGGGCCAGGTGTGGTGGCAAGCCCCCAGAGGCAGACCAACACTCTGGCGCTCGATGTACTCGCAGGTGCACACGGTGATCAATCTCCGATGGTCACACCAATACTGACATTCTGGCTGTTAACACAGGGTCAAGGTCAAGTCATGTGACCTATTTCTACCAGAAGAACTTTTGAAGGACACTTTTTGCGTGTTCGATTGCTTTTTCTCACTTCTATTACCATTCAAAGAATCGGTAAGCCAAATTACATCAAAATTTCTATACAGTTGGTTGTCGCGTTTTTATGCCTCTGAGTATATAATGAAAGTGGCTAACTTACAATGTAGGAGAGTTTGATAACACCCAAATCTTGACTTCAGCAAGTTAACCATTGCAAGTAGATGAATCATATGCTTCCCAAGCCGACATTGTAAACCCACTAACTTAATATTTAAATCCGCCAATAAAGAGTGACAGAGTGCCATTAGCATGGTCGTCCACCCTATGGTCTGTTCAGAATCAGTTAAATTTGCCATTTACGCGCCAACCACTGCTGTGGCGTTTCATTTGCTAACCATTTAAACCACCCCCAATCTTTTATAAGGACAGTATATAACTTCATGTTTATTACCATACAAGACGACTACTAATTAACTACAGTGGCCCCTCCCTAACGACAACGGCGTTTAATCCATTTAACAGCCCAATGAACAATAATGCATATGAAAGAATCTGCAACGAATTTACATTAACCCTTTAACTGACTTTAGATCAAAGTTAGTAGACCACAGCAAGGGTGAGCACATTTTATTTGTGGGTGAACATAGAAATATAATTATGATTACTGGCCTGGGCCACACCTCTTTCCAACCAAACGCACAAGTTCGATTAGGGTCAATTGAACAAAAACACCCTAATGCCCGGACAACATTTATCTAGATAAAAGTAAAGGTTGAACATTGCCAGCGTGCAAAGACTCAATACTCCAATACGGACAATACTTTGGTGTCGAATTAGGAGCACAAGCACAGACCAAGTCTAGCATAGTTGATCAATCTACAGGCTGTGATGCCAGAAAACAAGTTTGTTTCTAGTTAATTTAGAAGATGTTATGACTCTGCGGTTGATGCCTGCCAGCAAACAAAGGTATCAGACGTTCGTGCACATGCTGGTCAAAGGGGACTTTGTTGTAGGTTATGGATTATACAGGCTACCATCTACCTTAGACCTACAGATTGGTCATGATACAGAATTATAACAAATAAATCCTCATAGCTGAGACGAACAAACTAGGGCACAACAAAGCTTAAACACAAGGCCCGCCCCATCCATTTTAAAAAAAGTACCGACTCCTGAAGAAAGTGATCTAGTTATAAGCGTCCACAGTCCAAAAGTCAGCCCACCTGTTGAATCTGCCATCGCACTAGACAGCCATACTAGCGAAAAGAAATCGCCCTTGGTGTGTTTTTTAACTTTTACTGGGGGGGGGATTACCCATACTTTATTCACTAAAAAATTAATCCAGCAGCTAGCACTCCTAACCCCTCAGATGGTCAGCCATATAACCAGCCACCTTACCTATAGGAGACAAAACCCAACTAACAACACTGCCAAATTATGCCAGCAAGCATCAAGCGCTTACAGCTAACTTCTTTAATAAGTTAGCTAATGGTGTAATTGTTTTCTAATCCAACTTTTACCAGGTTGGAGGTGTTGGAGGCGTTTTACTGGCCCTGTTGGCGCACTACCTGTTTAAAGCATAAACGAGTGTGGAGATAGCCAACCCATCAGCCGGAATAGTGCTACTACTGTAATCCCCTCTTGCTCTGACAGACTCCTTATTCTTTCTCTAACGGAGTGTTTTTCATAAAGTTATTCTCTTTATAGTTGTTCTTTGAATCTGGTTGTTTTGTGAGCTAGATTTCCTCTGAGAATAGAAATCACGTTAAACTGCCCTTCCCTTTCGCTCCCATTATATCTGTATTTCTGTTTTATTCTAGCCTTTTTCTTCTCCGCCCTAAATGTTATCATCTGCATCAGCGAGTTTATTTTTTTCTTCCTTCTATCTTCTCTATCGAGCCTTTTACTGAAGTTTTGCCGGGCTGTGCATTAGTTTTCTTCTCTTATTGTTTAATGCAGCGTAAGGCCTCGAACGTCACAGCATCGGCAATGGAGAATCATCAATTGTTTCTAAATGCTGCTCTTGACTGCGTCTCATCATCTAAACTCGTTTCAATTTCTTTCTGCTATTAGTTTTCATCTGCTTTTTGGCTTAAATTCCTTGAATAGGTATGTTCTGTAATTTTTAGAGTGGTGGTTGGCAACTCTTGCCCAAGTTCTGTAAACGACCTAACAGCTTCGGCTCCAAACTCTATAAGGTTTAATTGTTCTCCTTAGCAAAGGGAGTTTTCGCCTTATGGTGCTTAGTTTTAAAAACTTGTTGGGTTTTGCGTGAGTAACCTTCGCGCGCTCCTCCTGCACCTGTTTTTATCTATACAAATGGCCCACCATCTTCCTCAAATCGTTTGGATCAACTACTCTGGCACTCTCGCCCTATGCTTCTATAGAATGAATTGAATTCTCTCTCGCAATAGTTTTCTTGACGTTGCTAGTAGTAATGAACCTGCTCCTTCAAGTTCTTCTTGCTATGAAGGTCCCAGTTTCTGTTTCATCTTCTTCTTCAATAGTTCAATCGCGTCCAAATCTCAGCCATATTTTTTATTTATATGCTTTTTTTTTTTATAAAAAATGAACTCATACGGGGTGACCACACCCATACAGAAAAGAGAAGGAACCCACGGTGAAAAGGTATGAGGAAGACTGTAATTTAGTGTAAATACTCCATTCAACAGTTCACGCCTGGACATGAGTTAAACAGTCAAGTTCCCTGATCGTGCGCGGACGGAAGTTATAATGCCAGCACTGCTAAAGACTATCATCAAAATCGATATTACATCGTCAGATCCTGTATTCTACTGTTGTTGCGAAAAAAAATTTTAGGCAGAAGCAATCGTTAATCACAAGTAATCAACTGGAGGAAAAAGGGTTTTTTTACTAGGCGAGGCAGATATTTTTGCACTATATTCGATCTATGGATACCTAAAAAAGAAAGGAAAGAGAAAGTTTAGCAGGGTAATACAAAGCCCAAACGGCCTCAAGCACAGACTTAAAGCGGAGGATCCAAAAGAACGATGTTACAGATGAGGCAGTAGCAGAACATTTGCAACAGAATCTGCATCCCTTCTAGAATTTTGAACTGTAAAGCCGCATATGCCCATATTAACAAGGCGCACTAAAAGAGTAAACTTAGTTTATGATCTGATCAGTTTTAATCCTAGCGGTTCTGTTGTTCTGTCTGAAGACCCTTTAGCTACAGACGCGGTTAGTCGGACAGCCCTCTTGAGTTGATGTTGTTACTACCCCGGACTGGCTAGAACAATCCTAAACCCAGTATAAAAGTAAAACGGTTTTTAATTTTTTTAGAAAACGTTTATCACGCCATACAGAAAAACAGAAACAAACAGACACTCTCTGGAACATACATCTAAATCAGGCTCTGAAGTCTGTGAAAAGGAATTTTGTTCGTATTTACGAAAGAAAACAACTCCTTTTTCAGAGAGAATCAAAGTGTTTTATAATCCAAAAAATGAGAAGGGTGACTGTGTAATATATGGGCAAGTCTGATCGTGTATTCAGGGATGGCGCGGACTTTTACCCCACCAACACTTTGATGAAATAAAAAATTGTTCGCTGAGGTAGGCAAAGGATCCTGCATTGATGGTGTATGTAAAAAACTTTCCCCTTTATGATGTAAGCTCGAAGAACTTACTTAAGCAACTAAATATGGGCTGTGTTGGACTTTAGAGTCTACATTTGACAACAGATTGTGTGGGAGTGGAGAAAGATAGGGCGCAAGATGTTATACAAATAAATATTCGCAAGAAAGCAAACGGAAACGAAGCCCCAATACAAATCAGGTTTTTATGGTTTTTGATGCTCATTAAACAGTGAAGAAAACAGGTTAAAAGACGAGGCTATTAAAATGCAGAAGAAATATCTAATAAAAACAGATGATAAGATTAAAGTTTCTGCCAAAAGATCCGCACTGTTCTCTTATCTTGGGATTACTGGGTGTGGAAAAACTGTCTTCGTACTTGATTTGTTACAAACAATATAGAGGTTTCATTTACGATCACATTGTTATATTCTGCACAACCATTAAGCACAACAAAGTCTTACAAAGAAAGGAATATTTGGACAAGACAAAATATATTTCTAGTTGATCCTAGCGACAGGCTAAGCGACTGTTTTGAACATTACGATAGACTAGTTGAGGAACGGAAAACACTGTTTTTATTATTGATGATTGTTCCAGCTGAAACGAGACATTGTTAAAACAGAAAAGCTCTGTCAAAGCTACCTTGTAGTGGACGCCCCGCATTAGTTTCTGTGTGGCTCGTAACCAAAAATACAAATGCTGTCTTAAAAGACTTTAGATTCGCAGTTAAAATCGGTTGTATTTTTTTACACTAAGGACAAAGATAGTTATTTGAAGAATTTTAAGTGAAAACTATATAATAAGGGACAAAGATGACTAAAAAAAATAAAAAGCAGTTAGAAACAGCTAAGCCACGCTAAGCTATGCTTACGGACTGACCCCCCAGTTTTTTTTTTTTTGGTTTGTCAATACTTTGTTTATATTGTAGATTGTTTATTATTGGCTGCTTACAACAATTTTGTTTTATTCATAAAAAAGAATGTCTCGGGGGCCAGAACAAAAGGCGGAGCTCGCCTCCTAAGTGCTACTGCTGTAGAGCTAAAAACCGTAAGGAGACACAACTGAGATTGATCTAATAGGAGTGCCCAGAAATGTTTTTGGATTTGAGTAACAGATGATGGGTTTACAAACGAACAGAAATTGAAGACAAAAAACGGCAGCAACATCCTACCCTAGAAGATAAGAAATTTAAGAGCAAACGATTTTGGCAAACGCGAATACAAACTTATCTTCATAAAAGAGAGAATACTGTGCTAGCGTTGCTGCCTGAAATTGACTGGAATTTTAAAGTTTAACTACGAAGCGCCGCCAATGTCGACAAACGACAAGAAAAACAATTTTAGAAAAGGCTTTGAATGCAGGGCCCTTTCTTGTTAGCTTGGTTCCACAGGAACACAACAGAATAAACAGGTTGAAATTAACTAAGCAGGTTCTGAATATGTTGCTACAGAAAGGAAGTCCCTTAGCTGAAGTGGAGAATGAGACTGTCGCTTAGAATTTACCCCAAAACTAGAATCACTACGAGCAAATGACGATGATCTTTTCGCTTATTTAAGGACTCCGAGGGATTTCCAGGGAGGCGATCCTAGTTTTGCCAGTACTTACGCTAATCAGAGGTATACAAATAAGGCCGAAACCTGGATTTCCCCTCGTAACTCGTTATTGTTATTAAACTAAAAACGGAATGAAAATAAACGACATTGCATCACTCTGACAAGGTTTACTGTGATGGTTGACAAAGACAACTAACAGTACTTGACTTTATTTTAATTAAGTATGTTGATTTATTGCGGTTTTAACTCTGTTGATGAAGTGGTTGCCAGAAGGAATACTAAAAGAATATAAGATTAATTTTAAAAAAAAAATCTGATTAAAAAATGGAGGGTCAACAGTTTAGGTTAGAGCAAATTATTGAACTTCAAAAGGAAATAGAAAGCGACTTGGATTAAGTATGAGGATTACTAGAAAAAAATATGCCTAAAGCTTTAAATACTCCTTCCTTATAATTACTGGCTCATCGGCTGTACTAGCGGAAGTGCGGGTCCCCCCCCCCTAGTGTTACTCTTTTAGTCCACCGGGGGCCGGGGCGCCGGCCTCGTACATAGGAAGGGGGCCTTGGTTTAGGTTTAAGGGAGGCGCCGTTGTCTATGATTGTAAGTGCGTTTAAAAAATTAAAGTCCTAAATTTCAAAAGCACACTGCCATTGTAGCCCTAGCAATCGGCAAAACTCTGTTCAATAAGATTTAAGAATAAGCAAATCATTACAGGATGAACAACATTACAGACGATAGAATTTCAGAACTTTGGCTGGAAAAACGGTGATGATTATTATAAATATTACGTATTATAAGTACTATTATAAATTCATATAATATTCTTACTATGAAACCCGCGCATCCTCAACCAGTCAGCATCACCAACTACAACCTGTCTTAGAGGCAACGCCTGCCCAGACGCATTGCTCGTTCAAAGGACGTGGAGAAAGACGTATCCTTACGTCGGCTGGACGCCACCTGCTTGCCATCCCCCCCCCTTGCACACACAAACACCCATCATTAACCCCAAAATAGGCAAAATGGTTTCGCTGACTTAACCGCCCGCCCACTGAATGGCTGACGACGATCAATCAGTCGGCTCGGTTTAATATTGAATTGCAACCCCCCCACCACCACTGATTCACTGTCGCCGCCAACTCAGGCATTTGACGCCACGATATTGATCGCAAGCCCAGAACGTCGTCTGCTAGGTTAGCGCAGTTAGTGAGGTTTTTTGTCACTGTATTACCGGTGAAAAACATTTTCGCGAATGAGTTTGGACCTAATTCTGCTTCTGAAAATTTTGTTAAAAACGGAAGTACCGTGACGGAAATTTCCCACTGCACATGCGCTATCCTCATTAACATGATGAAATCCCGAAACACCATTTGGGAGTACGCCATGTGCTGACCTTAGTGGATGCAGTTAACATTATGAAACCTGAAACCACATTTGGTTGAGCGCGCATAGTGTAATATAAATTAAGAATAAGAAATTCGAGCTTGTTAAGAATCTTAGATATGGAGAGTCCCTACACTATCTGTACAAAGAAGTAGGACAACAGAGAGACAGATAAGTTAATCAAGAAATATTCTTCATTAAAAAATGTAGCAATGGGTTGTGATTCTCATCACAGTCTGAGTGAAGAGCATAGCGCCAACGTTACAGCGTCCAATAATCTTCGTAGAACCGTCAGTAAGTTATTGATTTTTTCCTATTCGCCACTAAACATGCGCTGGCAGTTGCGCGCGTGTGGGAGAGAGGAGAGGCGGAGACGCAGAGAGAGGCATAGAGAGATGCTGCGATTATTTTAATTATTTTAAGTTTATAAATTTTATTCTCGTTAAAAATGAAGCCAGAAAGAAGTTAGAAAGTTACTTATATACTTCACAAGTTGAATTGGAAGGCTCATAGAGAAAGGGTTAAGGCGCGGTTGAAACAATCATTTACTGACTTTTTAATCACATAAATATAACAAACAAGAGTTAAAGAAGTCCATCAGTGAAATACAAGATTATTGGCCCCCGACAGGCCATAAAATTTGTTTGGGCCATTTTAATTGTTATATGGATTCTAATTTTAGGATGTTGTGGGACATGTTTCCCTACCAGCCCTGAAGGAGTAGTAGCTATTTAGCTTTATGAAAATCAGATTAAAAAGACTTAAATAGCAGTTGTTTTACAATTGTTTAATTTGTTATTTTTAGATTTAAAAATGGCTGCCGAAACGTTAGGTGTATCTGATTTAAAGAAGTGTAATGAACTATTTAACGAGGACAATGAATAGCGTTAAACATTGATGTTTAGTGATATTGGTTTTGAGATGATGTAAACAATATAATAAAAGAATCAAGTGAACTATTTGTTCGAAGCAATCAAAGTGATGAAACGTTGACTGTAGTGATTCAGGAAAAAGCTACAAATGGATGGCAGACGTTATTGTGTAAGGTTAACATGCCTTGAAGTGTTGCACGTTTAGGTTTAAGCATAAAAAAGCGGGTTTTTACTTACTTTATATATAATTATTTGTTTGATTTTCGTAAATTATTTTGATCAGTTAAAAAATGAGCCTCACAAACGCGTCTGAGTTTGAAAAACTGACTGGCCAGCGCACTGGTGAAAGGTAGTGCAAACAATTAAAATCAATAATTTAGCGAAAGTAACATGGAACATAATTAACCCCCTCAAACGTGTTCATGAAAGCGTGGCAACAATGCTATCTTCAAAAATTCCAGAGTCTCTTCAACGTTTGAACCGCCAGTAAAAGTGTTGTTGGCAGTTCTGATTTGATTATATACCCCGATGAATCTAACATGCCAGCTGGTTTCTACTAAACAGAAAGAAGTAGCACTATCACAACTTTAATTCTGACTGGGCTGATTACATGCTTTACAACAGTTTTAATCATGCAAGTGAAGAAGCAAATTAAGGTTCTGGCTGTCTGAAGGAAACTGTTCATTCAAATTTAAGATGAAACAAACAAGTTCTATCCTATAGTTGGCAATTCTCACCCTTCCTCTCCCAAAAGAGTTAGTTTTAAAAAACGATAGGGGTCTAAAAAAAAGTCTATAACATAAAAAAAATCCTGACACATGTGTTTTATTGTGCGTTTAGGCGCAGTTAGACCCCATTATAAAAAACGCAGAAAGAGTATCTCATTATGAAACATATAATCAGAGCTGAACTTTAAAACATACACCTTTCCAGTGAGTATAGAAAGATATCTCAGTTTGAAAGAACAAACAACAAATCACTGTAAACGTATACACATGGTCTGTAGAAACGATCTAGTGCCTCTAAGGTTTTCTCCTCATGCCCCCAACTTTAGGTGAACCGCTTACAAACATACAGACTTAATCCTGTTTGCAGATCGTACAAAGAGCCATTATGTATTAATCAGACCAATAAGCAGCCTTATGGCTTTTGGCGTCAAAGGATCATGCTAAGCAAGGGCTTTGTAGAAGGTTTGGTCAGAATCCCACTATAGAAGGCAGCCGCCATCATAGAACTCATTTAAAAGTTTTGGTAGACTGTGAAAGCCAAACTCCTCACACCTAAACCAGGTCAAAAGTTAGTTTTAAAAATTTACACAAAATGTCAAATGAGTGCCGTATGTGGTTTATGCTGACTTGAATCAATCTTTGCTTGCCACAGTAACTATGGCCACAACACAAAGAATTAAAAAACAACCTTATTAACCCACCATCAGATCTGTTCTTATGCGTTTATTGTTGTTTAGGTCAGAGGGGCAACACACACGCCCCAGTAATTACAGAGATTGTTTTTTAGATGGGGAATTTCAGAGATTTTTTTTACTAAAAATTGTGATATTTTGTTTTTTTTTTTTGTTTTTTTTTAATTTTTTTTTATTTATTACTAAAACTAATTTTTTTTATACTAAAAACTATAATTATAATTTTGATAGTATTCGACTTTATACTAATGATTTTAATTTTTTTAATAAAAATAAATTTACTAATTTTTTGTGTTTTTATATTATATATTTTTTTGTTAAGAGAATTTTTTTACTATATAATAAACGCAGCGAGTAGATTTCTGAGCCGATGAAACAACTGTCCAATGCTTTATCCCAACCAACTAAAATTTTTCAAGACATTTTATGAATCCTGAAGACCAAGAACGTATGACTCATCTACAACACTGTTGGATATGTAACAAGAGAATTGATTAGGCGACACAGTAAGAGACCACGATCACATTACTGGGAAGTTTAGAGGGGCCGGGGCAGCACACAACAATTGTAATCTAGCTTAAGGTTGACCCTAAGACATGGAAACTACTATCTTCTTTCATAAACTTACGAGGCCTATCGATTCTCATTTTAAACTTGCAAGCATTGACTTCTGAATATAAAGAGGTACCTGTATTGCACAGTCTTCAGAAAAGTACATGACTTTTACTCTTGACTGTTTATTTCCTGTTTATGACTCTGGCCCAACATCTGAAGGGGAGTTTAGATAAATTAGCAGGTCTCTACAGGACTCTCCAATAACTAAACAATACTTTTGACCCCATCTTTATGCGCAAAGGTGTTTACCCCTATGAATACATGACTCGTGGGAAAGTTTTGATGAAGACTCACTTCCTCCCTAAAGGCGCTTTCTTTTCTAAGCTTAGAGGCAAAGACATAACGAAGGGATGAAATATGAATACGCGCAGAAAGCAGGAAGAATTACACTGCCAAACAAGGGGGCCGTTATCACGATAAATATTTATTGGCTGACGTGGGTTTATTTAGCCAGGACGTCTTTCAAATTACAGAACTACATGCATGAAACATTACAAGCTTAGACTCATCGCATTACATCTCTGCGCCTGGCCTTTCTTGGGATGCATTCTTAAAGTCACAAACATCCAGATTGACTAATTTCTATCTACCTACACTTCGATGATTGAAGCGTCTATAGGGGTGGTATTAGCATGGCCTCACATCCTTACTGCAAACTAACAACAAATTTTAGATGATTATGATCACACTAAACCACCCACCATCTAATGTACTTAATGCCAAAAATCTGTATGGATGGCTATGAGTCAGGCCGCTCACTAATAAACTTTACAATGATAAAAGGGACCTCATAATGTTTAAAACTGTGTAAGTATTTGTCACAGCTTCCACCTGATAATCCACTAGGGGTAAATCTTAGAAGTAACTTAGAATATCCTTAATGAACTACACGATCTTACAACGATTATACCGCCCTAGGCCGCAGAAAGATTAAAGATGAGCCCTATCGACGCCTAAACTTTGTTCCGCAATCTTCGCAACAAAACTAAGTATGTTTGTCATTTACAGGCCCCCCCACCCTATTCCTACAGTTTAACCTAAGACAACGGACTGACACTAAGAGCTGTTCACAGAATCATTAACTGTGATTCAAGAGCCCTTTATGAGGCCAACATTAAAAGAATACTATCTTAGAACCCAAGCCCCCGGAATGCTTCAGAAAAAGACTCTTTTAAACTGATTAACCAACAGCGTTTTGCAAAACTATGGAAAATCCACAACAAGCGTAAAGAATGAAAATTAGTTACAAAAGAAAACCAAGCAATTAAAGTTTGGCCTCTAAACCAAACTATCAAGACTTTAGAAGATTTAACGACAGCTTGGTTGGCAATTAGGATGAAGAAGAAAAGGATGTTAAAGTTGGACAAGCCAGTGTTTATCTGCTTTACCGGTAGTAGGGGAGTTGTCAAAGTTTATTGATGTTAGAGTCTCTGTACGACTACTTAAAAACGCAGTACACAAAAGCTAGAGTACTTACTCAGACACTGACTCTTTATTCTAGACGTCCCCACAGAACTACTTTTATAGGACTTAGAAACAGAAGTGCTAAAGGAAACTGATGATGGTACACACATGCGACTACCCAAAGAACAAGTCCTTACATTCAACTGTGAACAAAAGTGATTGGAAAGATGAAGGCTACTTATGGAACAGTTATCAAAGGAATATGTTGGTTGCGTCAAAGTTGTAAAGCGGTTGCTAGCCAACCTTTAGTCTGTAATGAAAAAACTAAGGCATAATAAAGAAGTTGTCAAAAAAATATAGCTCACGATAACTATAAGCTGCTCTCTTTGAAAACAAAGTATTTTATCCACAAAAATGTTTAATCTGCGCTCTACTCTCATCAAGTAACACAACGCTGTTAACTAGAAATCACTAGTCTCTAACAAATACAAGAGAACTTAACGTCAGTCCCTGAGTATTCATAGCTGTAGGAATTGGCTAAGAACTTTAAAAGAATTAACTTGACATGGCTTGGCCTGTACTTATACTTAACTTAACTTAAGACCTAACTAGTACTTAACTTAAGAACCTAACTAAAAACTTAACTTAACTTAAGAACCGAACAAGAACGTAACTTAAGAACCTAACAAGAACTTAACTTTAAGAACTTATTTTTTTGGCACTTAACTGGTTATTTAAACTTGCACTTAACTTAAAAGATACTTTCTGTAACTATACTTAACTTGTACTTAAACATGTACTTATCTAGTTCTTGAACTTGTTACTTTATCTAGTTCTAAAAACTATTCCATAGAAAATGGATCTACACGGAGGTTGCAACTTTTTTTTGCAGAAGGTGGTTTCTTCTCTTTACTGTGGGGCTTGCGCTTTGCTGCTAAGTATGGTGTTACATATGTTGTATGCTAAAACTCCCCCACACCACAACAACAGCACCCAATACATAATAATACATCTATTGTTTGTTTGTGATTGAATGTTGCTAATTGTGATGTTGTTGGCGTTGGTGGCAATGTTGTAATTATTATCAACAATTTTTGTTTTGCGGATTGGTTTATTTTCTCAGTTTGTTCCATTCAGCCAGTTGTACGCCCCGCCTCAACACGTCCAGGATTTTTAGTCTTAGAACATTTACTCACTTGCGGTACAGTTCACCTGGTGGGTAACATTCACTTGTGGTACATTCTGGTCCTGCGGATTGTCCTGCGGGCGCCTTCTCGCTCATTTTTTTATTGCGATTAAATTTAATTTGATTAAAATTATATGATTAAAAGTAATTAAATCCTGATAACGGGCATAGCATAGTTCAAATCGCAATACATATCACATGCAAGAGTTCTAGGGACTTGTTTAAAACCGATCTTGCGATAAGTCGTATTTTAAATCTTCTTCTGAATCAACCGGCGCTATCTTACTTACTAACTAGCATAATAAACTAATCATTGTCCTGTCCCACCGCTCGAACCATTTTGACCCTAGCTGCGCTTCGTACCTAAGCGTCGTACTTCCTCAACGTCTGATGTAAGACAGTTGTTTGAATCGTTCAATAACTTAGTTCCAACACCTAAATACTGTTTTAGTTTTTCCACACGCGGCAGAGAGTATAATCTTTCTGTATGACAGTTTGTCTGCGGAGTAGTCTGCCTGCTCCTCAACACTTGAATAGTTCGTCACAATCCATTTTTAAAAAGCAATAAAAAAATAATATAATACTTTTAAAACCATGAGTTTAACGTTGTAATTATGCAGCCTATCGTTGGGTGTTATAGTTCATTCAACCCGTAGCAAAATGTTTGTCAGGAATAAAACCACCTAACATGGAAAGAATCGAAGGATGTCGGGCCAGAAGACTAGTTGCTACTTTATTTTTAGCTTTAACAACAAAATAAATTTGATTAAAAAGCACATAACAGCCTTTCGTATTATGCATATTTTAATATTTTTTTAAGTTAATAAAAAGAAGAGTGATAAAAAGATATCAATACGATTTACCATTTCGGCTGTGATCGGCGGCCTTAAGTATTGGCTATAGGTGTGCTAGCAAAAAACATTTTTTAAAATGAAGCCGGCGGATTAGGAAGTTTAGACATGGAGGATTTTGTTAAGTTATGTGTAATCACTGCAGGATTGCTCAAAGACTTTCTTGTTACACTAGGGATTTATCCCAGAAATATATTAGTTCATAGAAAGATTAATTCATAAGAAAATAATAATTTAATAAAAGATGGCAGGAGTAGTTACTGATGGAGGATGAGCTATTGTTAATGCTTTGGCCTTCTCTGGAAGGCAATTAATTTTAGTAAATTGAGGTCTGATGAAGAGAGAGAACGCATAACAAAGCAAATAGAAGATTTAGATAAGGCAAGAGACCTTAGGAGAAAACAACGAATTGCTCACTAGACGTTATTAATAAAAAGTTAAGGGAACAGGGTCATGCAGAGCACACATTACAGACGTTGATGAGGCAATGAATGAGTATTACTTAGTGACAGGAAAGAAGTTTCTAACATCGCCACCGCCAAGACTGTCTGACTTTATGAACCATCTGAAGGAACAGAAATAGCAGAGATAGGCTTTATTATAGGTGCTAGGGAGCAATCTCTCTCTCGCATATTTCAATCTAAAAAACAATTAAAAACCACAATTAAAATATGATCAAAATATATTATTCTCCTAAAGGTATTGGAAAGGAAGACCGCTATTGAAAAACTAGTAAAGCCGCTAGAGGGTCTGAATCAGATGCGACAGACTGGCTTTCAAAACAAGCAATTGGCAAATATAATCTGCCTGCCCCAAAAAGAATAATATTACTCTAGATTTGTTAACCAGTTCCTAATGACACCCACCAGATGACTTGCTGTATCTTCCACATGACAAAGTAAGAAAAAAAGTTTAAGATGCTACTGACAGTATGTTGACATGGCTTCAAGATACAAAGACGCTGAATCCTTTAACAGATAAAAGGCTCAACTGCTGTGCTGTGGCTTGACAAACAAATAACAGCGAGGATCCATTAAAGTATTCCAGTATGGTTCAAGTTGATGATGGAAAAGAGTATAGGCTCTGCCAACCAGCTTTTTTTTACAAACAATCATGTTACAGTTAGAGAGGGATCCCCAGGCAACCATCGATCGCAAGCCCTAGTAAAAACTTTAATAAGAATCTAGCTGAACGTCCTGTTTACCTATCAATAGCCCAGAGAAAATTAGGGACACATACGAAGTAACAGAACACGCAACACAGAAATGGTTAGAAGATTGCCATCACTTACGGCCCATGAACAATGAAGAATTTAAAGCAACAGGCCTAAACCAGTGAAAGCGATCAAATTAAAAAAAATAAGCATGACTGAAGATGAGCGGAGGGCTCAAAAATCTGGCCGTTTGGACGAAAAGGAAGATACCCTTGTATGCTCTGGAGAGGCAGAGGGCGATGTTGAGAATTAGAGCCACAGATCCTATATGAGTATAGATGTATATGAAGTTGAAAAATCATGAAACAACCTCACCGTGTATATTTAAGAGAAACACTTTCTTGCTAAAAAAAAAGCCTGCTCCCTAAAAGATCCTTTGTTCGTGAAGAGCTGCAAGTTTTGCCCGCCAAACACAGTGAGTTAAAACCCTAAATTTTAATGTCCTTGAGAAATGTAAATATCTTTGTTCACGATCACCAAATCTTATCTACACGTAACCTCCCCGTTTAAAATTACGATTGCGTCAATTTTAGAGGTTTGGCGCATTAATTTTTTTGTGAAAAATTGAAAAATTAAACTAGACTTACGTAAAAGGTGACGTTTTTAATTTGAATGAGTTAGAGCCCCTATCGTAAGGATGGAGGAGTTACGTGAGTATCGCGCGCGTCAGCCAAGTATAAGTCAGTTGTTTTAGAGCTGCGAGGTAATCACTAGATACTTTGGGAGCAGGCGAACAAACTGTTTCACCTAGACTTACCATAGGCGGTACTTTGACATTCAGAGCCGAGACATAGGGAGGGCACCGTAACTCCTCCCCTTACGAAATAGGCTCTAAATAATTCAATTAAAACGTCCCCACCTTCTACGTAAGTCTAGTTTAATTTTTCAATTTTTATCGCCTCTCTTCAGTCATAACGGAGTCACGTGAGATTTTTAGAGCATCTAATGACAACGAAGCATTCACATAATGCAAAACCAATTGCAGTCATCAATACATGTACATCCATTTACTCTGATTCAGTAAAGGTGAATATCACCAAACATAACATGTCGAACACAAACTTTGAACAGATTCCAACTGCAGTGCCTACTGGCCTGCATCACATGGCAGTTTAAATGCAGAATATTTGTAAGCACATTTCCCCAGTATCTGAAATTTGCCAACTACAGACTGTACAGAAGTCACGACTTCTTAAACAAACCTTGTCCAATACTGCACCGTCCAAAATTTGGTTTAGACAGTACCGCTTTACCCTGCTTATAAAACTTGGTGAGTATTTTCTGCCGACATCCAGCTGCTTTGAGGATGGTGGCATAGGTCACGTCTTTCACTTGCAGCAGCCGAACAACTCGCAGCACGCGTTGTGTGTGTGCACCATTGTCTCTGCGGTCCACTCCTGCCGCAGCCAGCACTTAGTTTGACCCACCGAGAAAAATGTGTTTCTGGAAATGGAGCATGTGGTCTAAATGATGGCAAGAAAGAGTTCTGGCCCTTTCCTGAGCGCGTTGCAGTTTTCTCAGATACAGTTGTATGGCGTCACTAACATAATTTGGGGTGTTTTGCGAATAGGCGAGAATTTCTGCTGGTCTTCTGTTGACTGCCTGGGCTAGTGTTTTTTGTGTTTACAAGAAAACTGTAAAAATTACACTGTCCTTTCACGGACATGCACATCTGGTGTTTTCAGTAGATGAAGAGCATGCCTCTTTTGCCCAGTAAGAAGTGGCCCATTAGAGTTACTGTTTCAATGTCAGTTGTTTCAAATCCAAGTAATTTACATCTGGAAGTGAGCACTATGTAATCCAACACTACACTAACATCCCAGTGTGGTCTGTACCTTGGCAGTGCAAGGTCTTTCCTCAAAAACCCCTTTTACAAGTCTGCAAATCTCTGGTAAATTTACCTACTGAGACTCCTCTCAACGGATGGCAAGAAAAACTGAAATGCACTTCTTGCAAATTTACAGCACTATAAGCGCCCCATCTGTAAACATGGAAGCTAAAAAAATTTGCAACCTGTGGCGGAGGTGGGTGATCTCACTGCCATGCCGTTGTTGAGGCATATCTATCTCACCTACTATGTATGTATTGTACGACTTTTTGGTGGTGGGCCTCCAGGAGTTTCATGAGAAGATCTACTGCATCAGGGGAGAATCCTTCCTGTTCAAACGTGGCCCGATACACTGCATGCCAGAATTGTAGCTTTGCAGCAGGCGGTGAGTGCACCCGCCGGTGGCTGGGCATGTCAGCAGGGCAGTGTGGAGGGTGAGACGGATACTGGTTCCTGGGTCAGCATTTCCTGTACAACAGGCCACCAGACCTGGTGGGCCACAAGGGAAATGACAGGCCCCTGGTTGCTCTCTCCTCCGTATCTTCTGCAAAACGACTGGCAAGCAGGCTGATAGGAGGAAAAGCATACCATTGTAGTTTTCCCCATTTTAAGGAGAAAAGCATCACCTGCATGAGCCTCAGGTCGGCTCTAAGAGACATAACAGTGATGCTGTTTGTTTATTCTGGAAGCAAACAAATCATTTCAAAGGAAATCTCTGCAACCTTGTTTGACTGCAATCTGTCAACACAGTACTGTCCATCTCCACACTGCATCCACATTAATTTTTCTTGATTCCTTCATCCGCTAGCTGTATTGTCTTTCCCTGGGATGTGGTATGCACTCAGCCAGACATTTCTGTCCACAAGCCCACATCCCAGATAGTGGCGTCATCTCGTTACAGCTGTCAGAGTGGCTTGTGCCCATGTTGTTAAATACAGGCTACTGCTGGGAATTATCAATCAGCAGGCCGCACATGTGTCCAGCAAGGTCTGCCTGAAGCACTTTAGTGCGAAATAAGCTGCCTTACGTTCAAGGTAATTAATGGGAAGCGAGTTTCAAGCTGGTAGCCACAATCCTCCAAGCTCTGTGTCTTTACATGCAATCCCATCCGTAATACTGGCATCCTGACGTCCACAGTAACGTCAAAATCTGGATGTGTGACGTCATTGTAAGAGTATCACTTGACTTATCACCACTTAAGCTCTTCTTTGGATTGTGGGTCAGTGTGGGTATAGTCACAAAATTTCCTTTGTTTGTTCTCAGTGGCAGCTTTTGTTGCCTTCTAAGTGACCGATAATGTAGGGGCGCCAAATTGTTCACTGCCAGGAAAACGTGCCGCCACCATTTTCCCAATAACCCTTGGCTAGTTCTCTGATCATTGGTTTGTTGGGTTTCCATAGCTGGACAGAACAACAGTGTTTCAGATTGTCTTTCCTTTCAGGTTCAAAGTGACTGTCCATTGTTCTGGAATCAATAATCACCCCTAGATACTGAAATAAACCTGGGTTGGCTTAAGAGCCCGATTTCTCTGGTGTACAATGAACCGAGTGAACGAAAAAAGCTGCACTGTGGCTTGGATATTCTCCTATGCATTCTGATTCTGATTCGGCAAGGAGAAGAGTACATCCAGAAATTGGTGGAGACATGATTTTCCTTGTCTCAGTTTGGCAAAAACAGGTTTTAACATTTTTTGGAAAATTTCCTAGGGGCAAGAGCCAGAACCATTGGCATACAGTTATATTCCCAGATTGGCATCTCCCATCTGAATCTGAATACTACCTATTGGCTTGGGCATGGGGATCGAGTAATAGCATCTTTTAGGTCTATAGAAGCCATGAAACAAAAAGGTGCCTAACTTCAGTGCAACATGCAACGGATCATTTTGAAATGGTGATTAAGTAATAGCTTGATTCAGTTCTTTCATTTCAGTAATTCATGCGATTTTGACCCTTCCTGGGTTAGGGCCTTGTAAACACAGCGACACGTGTTGATCGTGACAGGTGTACAAGGGATATAACTCCTTTTGATCTGATTGAATCACCTCACCTCACTTGTCTATGATATTGTTTCCGCTGGTTCAAGCCAGGTTGTGTACTACTACAAGTGTGAGGGGATAAACAGAGTTTCTCATCAAATTCCAGTTGGCTCCTCTTATCACTGTAAGATTTCCTTGGTCCTGTGTAAGTGATTCCCATAACGACAGAAATGTTGGAGCCTGCCACCTTGAAACATATCCATCTCTGTCGCTAATTCTGCCCTTAGCTGTGCAAGACTGTGATAGTATAGCACTTACCACTTCGCTGGCTGGCCGAGTGGGCCGGAGCTAGACTTGCAGTTCTCTTGCTGGACGTGTGTGGCGCGCGAGCGCGCATGGCAGCGCCTTTGTGTCTGAACTTGCCGGCCGCCTCTGTACCGAGCCATAGCCCATGTTCCTCTGTCCTAAAAAGGGTTGCCGCCTCTTATTGTGCTGGTTTGTAGAGGTCTATATTTTGTTTTTCCCCCCAGCAGCAAGAGTAGTGCCCAACCTGTCCATGGCTTTCAGTGCGTTGAGTGAAGCAGCGCAAGTTGTCACCACAACCATTTTGTGACTGGCACAGAATCATTTACAAAGCCTGTGATAGAGGGTGCAAATGTGAGCGAAGGCTGTCTGCGGCTCAAGTGAGAGCTGAAGTGTTGCATGACCAACAGAGCAAGTCTGTCCTGGGTTTTCTTTTCCAATGGCTGTTTTTCATTTCCTTAGATGTCTGTGAGTCAGTGTTGCGTTGGGCCCTGAGTATTGTTTGTGTGCTGGCATCCAAAGCGATGCTGCTTTTTGGTCAGTGCTTTTGGGCACATGTAGCGTTTGATGTCAGCTCTCTGGCTCTGCTGGAAGACTTTTCCAAATTTTCACTTTGTCGTCGCGGCACTATCACTCTTCACAGTTTTCTGGCCATTTGATACTTACCGAGTCTTGTCTTTCTGTTTGGCCTCTGACAGTCCAGACTGGAGCGTTTGTTATGATTTGTGCTAGGGAGAGAGACTGGTGGTGCTGTCTCCTCAACCATCATCAAGGTCCATTTATTTATTTCCCCAAGCAAATCTTCGTCAGAGCCGCTGCTGAGAGCGGGTCCATTTCTACTACCTCCCCCTTCAGATCCGACTCTGACATTCCTTTGTGCTTGCTTTGCGCGTGCGACTCTTCCCTTGTGCGGTTTTTCGGAGTCGCACTTTTCTAATTCATGCTGAATCTGAACTGTCTGGTGACCAAGCACGCATTTCTTGCTCTGTAGGCTTGGGTTGTTCACGCACCGAAGGGCCTTTGGCTAGGGCGATGCTCTGCACAGGGCTTCAAGTCTATCCAAGCGGCCAGACAAATTTTTGCGTCAAGTGACTGCAGGTCCCGCGATGCCACAGTCGGGCCTCTTGCCGCTCAGCAGGCTGCTCTTCGCCTTTGGGCGTCAGTCCCTCTGCTGACTTTTAAAGTTCAGGTTCTCTGCTATCTTTTGTCAGTCTCTTGCTGACTACACCAGGAATGAGAGTTACCAGTCTCCTGCTGGATAACTACTCAGTTGTCGAGTATAAATTTGAGGCAAATTAGAAGCTACTAGTGTGGCTGAGTCCGTCATAGAATTAGGACAATTCTGTCGGGTAACCGGGCCCGACGCATGCACATGCACGATGTCAGGCCACGTAGCAAGCAGGGTAACGAGTGAGGGTGAAAAAAGGATGTTGACTTACGACCCTCAAACAGTTTAATTTTTATGTTAAAACAAAGATGTGCAAGTATATAAATCCTTCACTGATTGTTGTTATCAACTGTTTTTTCGATTTTGAGTAGTACGTGTATGATCGTTAATAATTGTTGAGTGTCGGGTCAACTGTCCTATCCTTGGCCTGCCTAGGTCGCCAACTGAACCTGACTATTCTGCTGGACGCGCAGCTGATACTCACTGACTCCGTATGACTGAAGAGAGGCCGAATAAATAAAAATTGTTTGGCTAAAATTGGACTTGTGATGGACGTGATGTGTTATGTGAAAAGTGGGGTTTTCGTGCAAAATAAGATGGTGAGCTTGACGAAGATATTTACATTCCTGGAGGCCATATTGTTTCTGCAACGGCAAGGAGGCCACATTGTTTCTGTCTGGACGCAGGAGGCCCACATTGTTCTACACGCAGGAGGCCACATTGTTCAGCACGGCAGGAGTGGCCACATTGTTCTGGCTTGGCGTCTGATACGGAGCGTGTATGTCTGCTTCAATCTCCGTTCAGGACAGTTTGTTGGGTCACTGACTGGATGGTGTCAGGTTGAATGTTTAGTATCCTGTCGGGACGACATGATCACCACCATTTGTTTATATGTCGTGCTCGGTACACAATGCAGAGCTGATTCCTCTCGGACATCTTGTCAGACAGGCCAGTCCTTAGCAGCTGTAATTGGCTACTGAGTTCCAAAGGGGGCAAAAGTAACGAATCTGACGTGCTGGGGTATTCCTGTATGAAGAATGTATGTCAAAGTTCTTCCTGCATCTGCAATGCCACAGGTTGAGTATCATCTTCAGCCCACAATTGTTAGTTTGATACAACCCTGCCGACATAACAAGGACGGCACAGTAACCACAAACTGTAAAAGAATATATCTCCATACCCAGAAAAAAAGACCAAACGAACAAAGGCAGTTCTCTGTACTGTTAACACAGCTCAGGACCTCACCGCTAAACCATTGACAGCCATAAAGCAACGTGAAACGAGGACTTGCTAAGAGCATCAGGCATTTCCCCTAAATCCGCAAGAATCAAGTAAAAAGGTAAGTTTAAATGGTGCTCCCGGCCCATACACGCAGACGTACGGCAAATCGTCAGCTGGTTTCCTATTTGGACAGTGTGTGAGGTTGTCGACGGGACAGTGTGTGAGGTTTCACTGGACAGTGTCTGAGGGTTTCACTGGACTAGTGTAGGTTTCCACTGGACAGTGTGTGAGCTTTCACTCGCTATTCCCAGACAACAAATTACTTGTTATAAAATTGTAATGAGACGAAAAAAAGGAAGGACTTTTTCCACAAAACTGAGGACAATTTTTGGGAACCCTTTAAGGAAAAAATGGGGGCAGAAAGAAGTAATGCATGACGGTTTAAAAAAAAAAAAAGAAAAAGAACAGAGGAAATGATCTGCCTTTGTTCAGGAGCGGCTAGTACCGCCGCCCCACCCCCCCCCCCCCCCCAATCTCATTCCCCCCTTTGGGAAAAAAACAGACACACATCGACGTGCGGGCACCTCGCAATGGATAGGCAAGGTATAAGATATGTTGCTCAAGCGTGCACACACACAAACGCACACACACACACGACACAGCCACTCACACACACACACACACACTGAAAGCATCAATTGTTATTCCTATACAAAGAAAGGAAAGTCCTAAATCAGATAGAAACACTATCGACCCATCTCGTTAACGTCCACACGTTTGCAAACTAATGGAGAAAATAATATTAAACAGATTAGGCCCTTTTCTATTCTGCGAAATAACAGTGCATTATACCCCCAAATCAATCAGGCTTTCGGAAAGGCCGATCAACTACAGAACATCTGTGAAACTAACAACACAAAGCAAACAGCAGATTCGCGAGGCGGAAGAAATATCCTTGCAACTTTTTTTGACATTAAGAAAGCTTATGATCAAGTATGGCACTACCAATTATAGCAAAAGCTAAGGATAAACAATATTAATGGTAATATGTATAACTACATTAAAAACTTCCTTTGCACAACGTTTCATACAATAAGAATAGGAAATCGACGACTCGAACCCCCAGAGAACTTAGATGGGATTACCTCAAGGTTCATATTTCTCCTGTTTATTTAATATGCTCATAGCCGATCTTCCAAAGAGGTTGTCAAAGCGGAATTCAGTTTTAGTCCAGTATGCTGACGATTATATGCATGGATGAAGGTAACAATAAACGCAATACACCCCTCTGAGCCATAAACTAGTACAAATAAAGTTTACCAAAAGGAATTAGATTAGAAATCATCTAATGTTATGATAGAAAATGGTTTATCATTATCCTTAAAAAAACAACATGGCCTATTTTAACTCAGTGTATATCGCCGAAAAATATGCCAATATTCAGCAGTAATGGAATTTGCCCTTACGTTGTGCAAATGTTATGTTTTAGGTGTTTATCTGTAATCAAAACTTACCTGGAATCAACATATAAAGCATATACTTGGATAAAGCACGAAAAGCATAAATTTTCTCTCAAAGTTATAAGTAAACGAACGTTGGGGTCAGGAACTAAAAGCACTTTTATTTCTTGCAAACTCACTTGTGCGCTCTCGGGTTAAATGTATGCCAAGATTTTCTTTAATGCCCCGCCAAGCACCAATTATCCCAAACTTCAAAGCATAGACTGCAAGCTGTTAAACTGGCACTTGGGTACCATACATGCTTCCAAGCTAGGATCCTATAACGTAGCGGTGTCTTCTCTAATGACAAGAGGAAAATTCTTGCGCTAAATTTATAGTAAATGTCTTTTTGCTTTTGATACATTTTGTAAGGAAAAATTAGATTAGATTCGCGAAAGATATTGCTGAAAAGAGCTAAAGCAATACACTCTTACAATAAACATTCCTATTGGCCACCATAGAATCAATTCTAAAGAATTAAAACACAAAGAAATAGCACTAAGCCCCTGTTTTCACCAGTAGCACCTGGGAGCATATGAAACCTGCTTTTGATTTGATGAAACAAATTTAAACAAACATCAGATCTCCAAAATCTTAAAAAATTTAGTAAACATAAGCATTGAAAACAAGTATACTGAGTAATCATGATTTACACAACGGCGCTGTAATGGAAAATGGCAGTGCAGATCAGCATGTTTATTCCTTCCTTGAAAACATTAAAACGTTATAATATTGGCAGACATTATTCCATTTTCAGTGCTGAACTAATAGCCATTTAAGGGCGTTTACATCACTTCAAGAGTTACCTTTAAATGCAATGCAAATATTATTTTGTGTGGATTCAAAATCAGTATTATATGCCATCAAGGTCAAACTACCAAGCAGCGGGTTAAAGACACAGGAAATCAAGCACTTAATATATCACTTAGCAAGCAAGATATCAGTTTTACGTTTTTATTGATTTCCTTCTGACTGTGGAATTGTCCCTTTAATGACAGGTAGAACAAAGCAGCCAAGAGTGCAGCACGCAATGCTGCAGGGACACTTAAACTTAATGTTAAGCTAGATCTACTTGAATTTTAGAAATACTTTTGACAGTTAGCAAAGGATAATTTTGTTGACAAGTTTGAAAGACCTAGATAACAATATTCACATAATTGTGTATAAGCTATGTGACACACTGCTTCGGATATAATAATTAAGTCAATTCAATCCAGATCAATTAACGTCCCTTTGATGTTTTAAGATTCGTCTAAATGCTCTTCAAACAAATTTTTTGTAAAGATATTATTTGTGTTTGTATGGAGTCAAATTTCTAGGAATCATCTGCTTTCTGCACTGTCCCTGGCCATCAAAGCTCAAATGCTCAAAAATGGAGGCACTGTGTTCAACCTTCGAGATACAATCACATTACAGAAATAGGTAATGACCGTGATCTTCTTAAGTTGTTTTCAGAAACGTTGGCCGTTCTAGTTCTCTGGTGGAAATTTTTCTTGATAGGTTGCAGGGTAATGTTGAATCAGTTGTGTTTGTAGAATTCAAAACTTAAGTATGGCATTGATGTTAATTTACTCAAAACACTCAACACGTAAAAGATGCTCTCACATGCATATAGTTACTTTTTTTTTTTTTTGGGTGTTTTTTTTTTGTTGTCTAATGTCACTTGAGGGTGAAGAGACGTTTAAATTAAAGTACTACTATAACACACACACACCCACACACGATACACACTCACATAAGGTCCTCGGAGAAGACCCCCCCCCCCCCCGCCTCCTCTCAGACCCGAACACTTTATCACTATAGGGACGCGCCACGTCCAGGACATGCCCGATGCCTGTGTCTGCTGCGGATTCGCGTTTAGCTTTTTCCCCATCAATACAGTCCCACTCAGAGACTCCACATGTCTTCCTAGCTCTGACTTTTCCCGAAGGAAAGTGGTTCAGTTTGACATGCATCAGCTATTCTTTCTCCACAGTGACACACTGTGTTCCACCATCACAGATGTCAGGCAGAAAGATTGCCTACGGACCAGTGGCAGATTTCATTGTCAACCTGCAAGTCACAAGCTGTCAGTGCTTTCATTCTGTTAATCCTCATCAATACGTTCCATGCCATAAGATTCAGCTGACTCTCGTCATCCTCATGCCAGAACGTCGATGCTTGGGCGGCCAGTCAGAAGTGGGTAAGGCCAGAACCGCGGACCTAGTAGGGTAACTGGCGTATCGTACGCACTCAACCCGATAGGACCTAGTAGGGTATGGCGTATCATACCACTCAATAACCCGATAGACCTAGGAAGGGTATGCCGTAATCATACGCCACTCTACACCGATAGGACCTAGAAGGGAATGCCGCATCATACGCACTCAACCCGATAGACCTAGGTAGGGTATGTCCGCATCATACGCACTCTACCCGATAGAACCTTGGTAGGGAATGCTGTATCGTACGCACTCAACCCATAGGACCTAGGTAGGTATGGCGTATACGCGTATCGTACGCACTCAACCGATAGGACCTAGGTAGGGTATGCGTATACGCGTATCGTACGGCAACTCAACCCGATATGACCTAGGTAGGGTATGCTGCTCGTACGCACTCAACCCGATAGGACCTAGGGTATGGCGTATACGCGTATCGTACGCACTTAACCCATGGGACCTAGGTGGGGTATGGCGTATCGTACGCCACTTAACCCGATAGGACCTTCCCTGATTCAGCGCACTGAGACGGCGAGAGTAACGTGCATTGTCTTGGAATGGTGAAAGGGGGGGGGGGGGAGGGGGGGGGGGGGGGGGATATTGGGGGGTGGGGGGGGGGGGGGGGGGGGTGGGGGGGGGGGGGGGGGGTCTGGGGGTTGTAGGGGGACTAGGTCACAGTCCCGACCTGGATTGAAGCTGTGTCAGGCCCAAGTGACATAGGCGTGAACACCTGGGCTTAAGGCTGTGTAGGCCAATTGACCATAGGTTAGAACGCCTGGCTTAAGGCTGTGGCATGGGCCAATTGGAACTTAGCGAGAAACACATTGGCTTAAGGCTGTGTCATGGCCAATTGACATAGGCTAGAACACAGGGCTACATCAAACATGTTGTTATGCTATGCGCTGCATAGTGATGCGGGATTTCTTCAGTTGTGACAAGTGTCCGCCTAGCATAACATTATCAGTCCGCCAAAAGCCCCCCGAATCGATGTGTGGCTGCCCACCGTGGCGGGGTAATCCAAAAACGGTCCACACACGTCCATGTTCCCATCCCCAGCTGATGCATTTGTACCATACTTTCAAGTCTGCGCTGTTTGGAATGATTCCCTGGAGTCTTTTAGCCAGGGTCGACGACGACAACAACAACAACAACAACAACAACATCAACAACTGACACAAATGTTCCCGAAGATCAGTTTATGTATAATCGAGCCTACTCTTCTATCAGCATCATGGCTCCAACGATTTCATACATTAAGTTAAAATGTAAATCTTCCCAGAACCCAAGAACATTTGCACCATTTGAGTCCACACACAGAAAACTTAATTGTGCATGCCTTAGCCGTAAAACGTTTTTCTTTTCTGCCGATTCGTTTAATACATGCACGTGTGTGTGTGGTGGTGTGTGTGTGTGTGTGTGTGTGTGTGTGGGTGTGTGTGTGTGTGTGTGTGTTGTGGGTGTGAGAGAGAGAGAGAGAGAGAGAGAGAGAGAGAGAAGAGAGAGAGAAGAGAGAGAGAGAGAACGCGCACAGACCTTAAAGTAATGGACCTGGTGTAAGTGAGCTGATTGGGACTAACTATGGGGCCTGATCCAAAGATATAGGGGTGGGTGGTGGGGGGGTGGAGATGGGGGGGGTGGAGGAGGTTCCCTCTATCTCCATCGCTTCGTCCCCGTGAGGGAGCTTTTTTTTTCGGGGTTTATGCTTTCATTGGGTTAATATCAACTTTCACTTGGACGTGGTGACCGCCTCCAAATTATGTATGTCGCCTCCCCCCCCCCCCACCCCCCCCCCCCCCGTCCCCCCCACCTCTCAACATGCCATCGCGCCTGGCCCCCTAACCCCCCCCCCCCCCCCCCCCTTTTCAACCTCCCTCACGAATTTTAGTGTTGGAAGAGCCGTCTGTCGGGGTATTTTCTTAGGGTTCCGCGGCGTTTTTCCACTTTTGCAGCTCCGATGGATGATGAGATGATGATGAATGAATGATGATGATGATGATGATGAAAGCGTTGACAGATATGATGACAGGTGTGTGTGTTGAGTGGGTTGTGTGTGTGTGTGTTTGTGTTGTGTGGTGTGGGAGTGTGTGTTGTGTGTTTGTGTGTGCGGCGTGCGAGCGTGCGTGCGTGGTCGTGTGTGTGTGTGTGTGTTGTGTGTAGTGTGTTTGTGTTGTGTGTGTGTGCGTGTGTGTGTGCTGTGTGTGCTCGCTGTGTGTATGGATGTTTGTTGTTGTGTTATGTTGTTTTGATGATAATGATGATAATGATACTGTCGTCGTCATCATTGTCGATGTTGTATTGTTGTTGGTAGTGGTGGTGGTGATGATGATGATGATGATGATGATGATATGAATTATGATTATGATGATGAGATGGCCTCCGTCATCATTGTGGTGTTGTTGTTGTAGTGCCAGGCTGTCCATACCGGATGGAGATCGCCGTGGTGCGGACCTGTCGGACAGTATGACACAGACGATGCCAACAACCTGCAGAACGTCCTCACCGACCTGGTGAAGCAGATGCGGCTGGCCCCCCAGACGACGCCTGTCGCTGATGCCCTAAAGCGACCACATCCTTGCTGGAGACCGGCCCTCACCGGCCACCCCGACCTCCTCAACAGCCGGATCCAGGCTCTGAACCCCCAGGGGCACCTGCAACACCGCTCTGGCCCTGAGAGAGATGACAGTTCTGATGGGCAGGCAGGCCAGAACCGGGGTTTATTAAGGGGGTCATTCTGGAAGTATGGGAAAATTGGGCGCTTAAGGGGGTAAAACCAGTGTAGGTGATTAAAACTGTGGTCTTATGGCGATTAAAAAATATGTCCTTAGGGTGGTAAATCTGTTTTCGTAAGGTGAATAAAATTGTAGCTGTAAGGTACATAAAATCCGAGGTATTGGAATGAATCTGTAAGAACGGAGTGATATGGATGAAACTGAGTTTATCAAGAGAGTAAATCTGTGTTTGTAAAGTGAGTAAACTGAGTACTTTTGAATACAGTTGTATTGAAAAGGTGGGTAAAATTGTGTTTGTAAGATACGTAAAACTGTTTATAAGCAGCCTTTAGGATTACACACCAGGTTCAGTATGAACAGATTCATCACTGACCACATTCTAAGAAGGAACTTGCTATGTAAGGTACATTGATTGCACTGACTTACTGTAGTTGGACAATCTTTGATGTGAAGATAAAAGAAGTATGGTACAGTGGCAACGCTTATGTCCCACAGAGAGTATTTCTGATCCTGACGGGGAATATTGTCAGTTAAAGGTCTGAAGGCAGAAAGAAAAGTTTGCAAGCTCATATCACTCTAGAGCCAAGCCAGTAAGGAGCGGCAGTTTGCAACACACGTTAAGGAATGTAATTTAACAACAATAAAAAAAGGCATGATGGATTTGACTTCTACAATGTGCAAGCCCGGTGTGGTCCCATGAGATCGACTGGGCTGCAAGAAGAACGTGGGCTGAATGGAATATAGAGCTACAGAAGTCGCCCTGTGTGCAGACGTGTGACCTGTGGGACGGGAGGTCTGCGACAGTGGTGAGGCATTGAGGCAGGGGGCCCTGGCCGGCGAGGGCACCCAGGTGATGGTGGTGGCCGTGTCCACTGACCACGACACCCTGCAGAGGCACGACAGCTGGCCGGAGACAAGGACCACGTGCTGACGGCCAAGAGCTACGAGGACCTGGCCGGCGTCCTGGACTATGCCGCAGTCTGCTCCTGACCTGTCCCAGTGAGTCACCACACCTGTCCCCTTACACTGCCCCGCCAAGCGGAGTTCCTTCCCTTGAGTTTGTCATGATCTGAATTGTTTGAAGATAAGGGAGAAATCGATTACAGTTAACAGTACGGATACCTTCTTGATACCTTGATCGTTCAAGAGCCTATATTGTAATTTATGCATGTGAGTACTGAATTGATGCTTAGGTTTTATCAGCTCAGAGGAAGTAGGCTACAATGTTGTCGAGCTATGTCACGTACTGTATGCTTTATCACATGGTGCGCATGTAGGTCACCTTTCTATGATTTCACTCTTTTTTTCTTTTATATGAATAAAATGAATCGCAACAAGACGATATATTTTATTTTCTTGAAAACAAACATTAAAGTCTTTCGACTTCTGAGAAGGAA